>JANHFX010017468.1:49631-64656 GCA_027560015.1 Chloroceryle amazona | reverse complement strand
GGTTCGGACCCTCTCCGGCCCCGGGCGGCACCGAGCTGGCGGCGGGGAGGGCAGCGGGGGAGCTGGCACGGGCAGCTCCGGTCGGTGACAGCCGGACTGCTCGGGTCGGGGACGGACAGACAGACAGCTGCGGCTGGGGACAGCCAGCCAGCTGGGGGACAGACAGATAGCTGTGGTCGGGGACAGGCAGACGGCTCGGGCCGTGAGCAGGCAGATAGCTGTGGTCGGGGACAGGCAGACAGCCCCAGTCGGGGACAGACAGATGGCTCTGATCGGGAACAGGCTGACAGCTCCAGTCGGGGACAGACAGACAGACAAACAGGCAGCTCCTGCTGATCACTCCTCCTGCCTGCCATGCTCAGGGCCAGATGCTGACCTGCAAGGTTTCTGGGGGATCTGTACCACAGCATCCTCAGACTGTTGCTGCTGTGACAGTGCTACTTGGGTTAATTTTTGTAACAGTTTTTTCTTTCCCCCCATCCCCAGCGTACAGTCTGTGGGTACTGCTGCAATAAAACCAACCACCATGGCAAAACCCAACTTAGGTACCGGTGCTTTGGCTGTGCCTGGCCACCGCTGGGCAGCTGCTCGGGGCTGCACAGCACAGCAGAGCCCCAGCCAGCATCAGATATATTTGCTCGGGTTTGTGAGATGCTGAGGGAAAGGCCGTGCTGCTGACTGGAAAGCATAATGGCTGTCAAGCTGCCTTACTTTCTCTTCTGCAACATAAAATTAGCAGGGGAATTTTAAATGCAAAAAAAAAAGTGGCAGGTTTGGGCCGCGGTTTGAACATCAGGATGTCTTTTTGCATCTTCGTGTATTTGCCTTTGCAGTATGGATTTATAAATACCTGCCTGAAGTCTCTGGTGGTTGAAAAGTACGGTGAAGAAACATGGGAAAAATTAAGGTAACGTGTCCCTAATAAACGTGGTGTGTTGAAAAAAAATGCTGAGGAATTTAGCAGGAGAGGATTCTCATTTCTCACAGGTAAATGGCAGCTGACGTGTATCTCAAGTAATTACTGGAAGTAACGAGCAGGGCAAAAGCAAGTTCCTTACCTTGTAAGGCTTCATACTCTGATACTAAGTTGTCCCAGTTAATTTGTTATATCAGATAATTAAGGATGACATTTAGTCTGATAGACAATTGTGCAATCGACTCGCTGGGCTCACCGTGACAGTATCAAAAAGTAATTACACTGAAAAGATGTTATTCTTGATAGGAAGCCGGTGTAATTCCAGTACTTTCAGAAAGGCAGCTAAATGGATCATCTTCTCCGGTTTGGGCTTTATTTCTTGAGCTCTATGGTAATTTCCAAGCTATAAAGATATAGAGATGATATTTAGATCCATACATATCATAGCCATGGAAGCTTATGTAAAAAAAACCCCAACAAACCAAGTTTTTTGGTCAAGTCTGTGTAGACCCGAGAGCTTGATATTGTGGCTTCATATTGAGCTTGAACAACAAGCCAGTAGACAAGAAAACAAACTCCACTTGTGCTGGCTCCCCACAGAACGATCCTTTAAAGAGTTCATCGCAGCGCTGTACTGTGAAACAGCAGAAGTGGGGAGGTGAACACCACCATCCAGCCACGTTAAAGCAACACTCTTGACCCATTCATGGAAGGATGGTGTTCCAAGACAACATTTAAATGTGGTTGAGGAGTGGGTTCGTAGCAAACAGGGCTTGATGAATGGCAGTTGGGTCACCCAAGCATGTTGTGTTTACAGCTCTGCTGAGACAAGAATATGGTCTCCTCTGTTGCAGACTGCAGGCCGGTGTCCAGGATTCTTTCTTGACTTTTGAGGTCTACAAAGACGAGATCACAATGCAGCTCGTTGACAAAGCCTGCAAAATATTAGGTATGTGTCGCCGTGCCTCAAAAATGACCCATCCTGGGCCAAGCCTGAGACCGCAGCTCAGGTTTTAGTCTCCTGTGCTCTTTGGAATGCCCTCCCCATGTTACAGTTTCCCCATATTCACTTTGAATCCCCCCAACAGCATTCTGAGAACTTCCAAGCTTGTCTTATTCCTTAAGGTGTCTTTATTTTGCCAGGTGTTCCCGCTGACATGGTTCTGAGAGAGTTTGGAGAGTACTTCTTTGAATTCTGCAAACGCTCGGGCTATGACCACATGCTGAGGACACTGGGTGGAAACCTCTACGAGTTCATAGAGAACCTGGATGCCCTGCACAGCTACCTGTCCCTTTCGTACCAGGCAAGTCCGAGTAGGAGTTACTGGGCAGGGGGGGGATGGATTCTGCCAGAATTCATCACACGAGGAACAACATCTCGTGGCTGTGAACAAATACTGGCAAAAGCTACTGCAACAGCCTCTCCTTGTTCTGAGACTGATTATTCCAAACTATTAGGACAAGTTTGGGGGGGGGTTAAATGATTTTTTTTTCTGGGTGGTCCTCAGCATCAGATGTTATTTAGTACATTGCATCTAATGCATAATAGATTTTCCTTCACAGGTAAGCACATTTCATTTTCTGGTTTTGGTTTATTCATAAAACTGCTTATTTTAGTGAAGCCCAGGATGCTTGTGGACAGGTGCAGTTCAGCAGTTGAACAGAAAAAGAGAGTGAGGCTTTGTTTGTTTCCCTTCAGGAGATGAACGCACCGTCTTTTAGAGTAGAAAAGAATGAAGATGGGTCAATGCATCTCCATTACTATTCCGACAGAAGAGGTCTGTGCCATATTGTGCCAGGTAAGAGGACAGACTGCAGAGTGCAGAGGGGCTGGTAATGCAGCACATGCACAGAGTAATCATCTGTTTGTGGTTATACTTTGCTCAGATTTCAGAATCTTTTTTTTCAGGTGAGGACTGGCCATGGAATTGAAGCCTGGGAGAGTCATCAGACACCTGACCTCTCTATTTCCCTGATCACTCCTTGCTCCTAGTAGCTTCCATAAGATTCCCTATATGATGACAACCCAGGCCATAAATATCCATCCCTGCCATAGAACTCCAAGATTATTCTCTTCCTGGAAGAAAAATCAAAGTTTATGGTGTCTCATGTTGATTAGTTCTTGGTGATTCATGCTCCTTTATTACAGCACAGTAGAAATTGCAGTTGATTTGAAGACATCCATCCATCCATCCATCCATCCATCCATCCTGTAAGAAATGCTCCTGCAATACATGCAGTCTGTAAATCCACTGTCAAACCCTGCTCAAAACCAAATCTTTTACTGGCATTTACAGGAATCTCCACCGTTGTACTCGTGCAGGGGTTAAACAGCTGAAAGTCTGTAAGAGATGTTCATGCTCCTTTCCTTCATAGGTGCTGCTGAATTTAGGAGGTTGTCAAAAACTTCCCCCTTTGTCAAAATTCATTTTGCATTCCTATTGAAGCGTGGAACTCTTTGGGGTTTCAGGCAGAGCTTTTCATGCCATTGTCCAGTATTTTGCCCTGTAGCCCAGCAGAAACGGGAGGACTGATTGTTCATTTTCAGGAAAGGTGATTCCTTCCTCTCACAAGAAAACATTCTGTAACAGATTGTTATAGCAGAATCTCTTTGGACCCCCTGCACTTTCTGGGTTAATGGAGATTCATCTTATTGCTTTGTGTGACTATTTGAACACATTCTTCAGACATCCTGCTGAGCTGCTTCTAGTGAAAATAATCGTTCGGCATCAGATGAGGCAAAAGAAACAGTAACTTAAAGCTCATCTCCTATGTGCATATTCTTATCACGGCAGCAGCAGGAGGAACAGCAGAGGTTGCTTTCTTCTTCCAGAACACCTTGGAAAAGTGATTTCTGAACCAGTGAAATCCCACCGCAGGCCCTCCAAAAGGGAAAATGGAAAGGGTTTGCTCTTGGCAATGCTTTGTCTTTTGCTTCCCCTTCAGGAATCATTGGTGCAGCGGCGCTGGATTTTTTTAACATTGAGATTTCAATGGAAATAGTCAATCAGACCGAGGAAGAAGAAAGAACTGGGAAAAAAGAACACATTGTTTTTCTTGTCACTCAAAACCCTGTATTTTCATACAAGGGAAGAAATGAATTTTCTTGCTCATCTCAGTCTCTTGCTGACTCTGAAAAACAAATTGGGAAGCAGATAAATAAAGAGGTATTTTAGCGTTTGTTATCACTCTTATCATTAAAATATTATTAAAATAAAACCACCCCTGAATTTCACTTTGGATTTACTTCAACAGGACCTTGAAAAAGCCAAGAATGCAATTAGAGACAGAGGAAGCTCTGTTTGTCCTGTCAAGAACAGCCACTGGAAAACAATAAGAGGAATAATCACATTAGGGAAAGGTGAGAGATCATTCAGAGGGAACTCATCGTAATGTCTGAGTCTCTTCAGGAAGACAATCAGTAAAAGCTTCCCTATCTCCACCCACCCATCCATATTCAAGTTACCATTCATATTTCCTCTGCTTCATTTCAAAACGTCGTTTCTGGCTGTTTCTTCCCATTTGGCATTGGGCATCAAAGAAAAATTGCAGATAATAAGCATGCTTAGGGATGACAGATCCTTCAGTGGCATATCACCTGTCACTTTTGTCCTTCAAACGGGCTTTTCTTCTGAAAAGTGTTCTATAAAATGCCATTCTGTGCAACGTTGGATGCTTCCTTCGCACGTCACTTGGGCTGAGACGATGAATTTACGACGAGGGGCTTTTAATTTGGTAGCTGCTACTCCTTTCCAACGTTGCCAACTGCAGTAGTTGTAATCTAGTAATCTCTGTTTATACCTTTATAGATTCTATGTTTTAAGATGGAAGGGTTGTTTTTTTTTAGTTAGAACCTAGCTCAGTATCCCCAGGCTGTCTGGGTTCTGGGAGCAGTGAAAAATTCAACCTGATATCATCTGGTGCAATGCCACGTGTGTTACAACAGCAGGTAGATGGAGTAAGAAATCCATGTACATTCAAAATAAAATTTTAGAGTAGTGTTATTACTTAAAAAAACCAGCAAAAACCAACCAACCAACCAACCCTTTCACAATAAATGCAACAGTTATCGCGAGACAGACTCTAGAAAATTAAAAGCCTACGTTGACTTGCTCTGAAGCAGTCAGAGGTCTAAAATCTGGGTCCTAAGTTTGTAATCTTTTTCACCGGTCCCCTGTGTGAGTTGAGCATTTGTTCTCAAGCAGAATTGACTAGAGGAACTGTCACAGCCACCTTCAGGGGGAAGGAGATCACAGAAATAGCTGTGCTTTTGATTACTGTGGGTTACAGGAGAATCCGGGTTTATCCTGTCAAGCTCAAAGGCTTTGGGTCCTTCAGTCAGATGAGCCCTTTTGACTGTTTTAATGCATTTTATTCATTTCACACAAATACCTAGTGGCTAGCAAGCACTTGTCTCGCTCACTCCTCACTCACTGAGTGAAAAAAACAGTAAAACAACAGCACTGCCTGGTCTTACGAGGTGCACCCCTATTAAAAACGACACATTTCTCTTGCCACAGGGAAGCTCCTGAGAGGATTTGATCCTGTTTATCCCAAAAGCCTCTGGATTGACACAAAAACGTTTTGCAACGGACTTCCTTTTCACATGGTTTTTGACAAAGAGGTAGGACAGGAGTGTGGGAAGGGCCTGCAGTTTGCATAAATCCTCCAGTCATTCCCTTGGGGTTTGCCTGCCCCACAGCTCAGCGCCACGGGTGCTCTGCCACCGGTGTGCACCCCTCAGTAGGATCTGCAGAAGTGCCCGGTACAGAGACAGGTGATCAAAAGTCACTTGTAACAATGGAATCTGGATCATTTCTGAGGGGAAGCTACAGGCTTCTGCTGGGAAAACCCATCACCTGCTAAATCAGGCAGCATGCAACCCCATCTAGTAGGGACTGGACTCCAAAATCTCCTGATCTCCCAGAGGACTGAGTCTCCTCTCCTGTGCGCACACACTCCGCAGCAATGGAATTGCCCTTCCCTTGGCTGGGCTCACCCTGTGGTTGGTTTCCAACCAACCTGGGTTCCCACCAAGCTACAGTTCCTCCTGCTCCTAGTTCTGGGCAGAGAATATCAGGTCAAGTCAGGAGCAAAGAACGATGGAGCTGAGAACAGGACAGCAAAAGAAAGCTGAATACAGCCACTCAGGGAATGTGTTTTGGCATCACACTGACAAAGAGTCCAGAGCACATAGTCTACTTTGTGCCACTGGCCTCACCGGCCAAGGTTCAGAGTTTTCAACCTTTCAAGACACCCGGTCTGCATAACTGGATAAAACCACTGGTGGGGAAAAGGGACAAGTCCTGCAGCCGTTATTGGCAGCTAGGTCAGAGCTTCAGTAACTCTGGTGACAAGCAGTGAGGGCAGGGTGGACCTGAACCCAACCCAGATACGAATTATAACATATTGTCCATACTCTCTTTTTAAGCTCAGAGTGAAACAAGCTGGGGTGAGCATTCAGAAGATTGTACCTGGCCTTCAGACCATGGGCATCTGCTTGGATCAGTACTTCAGCATCGTTCATCCAGAAGTACCCTTCACCATCTCGAGCATTCAGAAATTCATCAACAGCCAATTTGTTTTCCAGACGAGAAGAGAGATGATGCCAGAGTCATGGAAACAACGGCCGATGCTAGAGCTGAGAGGTACTTCACTGGTTTTGGGAGCCTATTAAATCAGGGATTGTGTTGGAGTTGAGCTCCTGCCTTCGTGCGAGTCCTGTAAATGGCCTTGTCTTTGGCAGTGAGGAGAGGATTAGGTGGTTCTGTTTGGATTAACAGTACGTTAAGATGCTTGTAGACAAATTCTGCTATTATGTCACCAGATTTTGGAGGCTTTCAATCAAAACTAACAGCTGCCCTCCCACTTGGAAGGCTTAGAAAGCCAGTGGTTTTCTAACACTGCAAATCCTACGTCTTTGCTGGTAGCAGGCACCTATCACAATGTCACCCACCTTGTGGTCTGCCCTCTAACCCTGCTCCAGAAGCTCTCAGCTGGCTCACCCCCGCTGCAGAGCTCCATCCATTTCCCTCCCTCTCCCACATAAAGGGCAGCTCCCCCTCCTCACCTGCCCATCCTTTCCAGAGTCTGCACCCATCCTTTTTGGTACTCTGGACGTACAAACTACCCCACCGAGCCTCTGCGGTCCCGGTGACACGGTGGCTCTGAACCTGCACCCAGACCTCCAGTTCCTCCTGGTTTTTCCCCATGCTCTGTCCATTTGTGGAGGGGCACCGTGGAGAGCAGCCCAGTCATGCCCATTGCCCAGAAAAGGTATGAGAAGTTCCCCTGTAATGCCAACTCTGATTTCTGTCTTCGCATCCCACCCTCCCCAATGGCACCTAACAGTTTACCAGTTAAAATTATTTTAGCAAAAATGGTATTTTATTTGCTTTTTTTTTTTCCTGAGAGGAACGAGTATGGAGCGATTCTCTGCTTTGCGTAAATAACTATAATTTAATTTAAGGGTGCTGTGACCTCAATTTTACTTCTCTAAACTATATAATATGACCTATTTTTCCTTTCTTTCACCTTTGCTCAATGACTGCCAAATCTGGTATTCCTGAGATGCAGAACAACTAAAAATGTTTAAGGAATCCTTGAAAAAAGTGATGTCACCGAAGCAAGTGACTTTAACTAGTCACAGGTACAATTTATCTTCCTCTTAGGCATCCAGGGTTAACTCACGTGGCATCTTTGATGTTCCAAAAGCCCATCAGTTTTCAGTCTGCTCATCCCATTACCCTGGGTGAGAGAGACAGAAAGACAGACAGACAGGATAGATAAGAGGAAAGGAAAGGAAAAGGAAAAGGAAAAGGAAAAGGAAAAGGAAAGGAAAGGAAAGGAAAGGAAAGGAAAGGAAAGGAAAGGAAAGGAAAGGAAAGGAAAGGGAATTGCTGTTCAGAAACCAAGGATGCTTATGAAGCAAATAAAGAATAACAGTAATTGGAAAAATCAAACCCATATCAACAAAATACCCAAACCAAAACAAGAAAAGCAAACCCAGAGAATCTCCTCCCAAAAAATCCCTTCTACCACCTTCCAGGCATTTTTGTACCTGCTTATTTAGATGATCATTGCGACTGAAAGGTCCAGCTGCCCGGGAAGATCCGTTAACTTTATTTGAGCCAGATATTACCCACTGTGAAATGAAACTTTTGATGTTTAATGTTTAATTGTTGTGAGTCTCCGCTCCTCTGGGTATGCTGCTGGCTGACTGGCTTCAGGAAGAGCTCAAGAACCAGGAGGAGAGACGTTGTGAGTACTGGGGTTCCTTGAGGAGGGACCTGGAATGCGGTTGGGCTCTGCTGAGCAGTTCCGATGAATGAGCGACAGCTTTCTGTGTCCTGAAGTTTTACTGTTTGCCTAGAGTACCTCCTCCACACAAGCCCACCTCCAACTCCAGGGAACACTAATTCCCACGATGACCCAAACCCTACAAAACGCCACTGTCCTTAAAACTCATCCCCTAGAATTACCATCAGCAACACCGAGTGCTGCATGAAAGGCCAAGGCGCTGAAAGCTCCTACCGACCCTTGTTTCAAACAGGCCAGATGCTCTGGATGGAGTCCCTGCAGTGCATGCTCTACCTCTGCTCGCCTTTGCTTCGCACCCTGCACGAGCTGGAGGAGCGACAGATGCACATCGCAGACATTGCACCTCACGACGTGACCAGGGACTTGATTCTTCTCAACCAGCAGCGCCTGGCAGAGATGGAGCTCTCAAACCAGCTGGAGAGGAAGAAGGAGGAACTGCGGGTCCTGTCGAAGCACCTGGAGGAAGAGAAGAAGAAGACCGAAGCTCTGCTCTATGCCATGCTTCCTCAGCACGTGGCCAACCAGCTGAAAGAGGGGAAGCGAGTTGAGGCAGGTGAATGAACAGGACACCGTCGTGACATGCGAGTGGTGCAGCAGGTCATGGTGAGAGGGGTGCTGGCGCGGCCCCATCGCCACTACCGTGTCGTGCGTTCCCTTCTTGGGGATGTTCATGGGTAGGAGGAAG
The DNA here is from genome assembly GCA_027560015.1 of Chloroceryle amazona. Lineage (NCBI taxonomy): Eukaryota > Metazoa > Chordata > Aves > Coraciiformes > Cerylidae > Chloroceryle > Chloroceryle amazona. The sequence continues at coordinate 55,735 of JANHFX010017468.1, read as the reverse complement.
AGCACAGCCCCTTAATCTCACTGATAACAACGCCTAGGCTCTTCCTTCCAACAAAGCTTTGGAAGCTACTTGCCCAAATTGTTCCTTAGGAGGTGACAGGTGGTGGCAGCCACCCATTCAGGGAACAAAATTTGGTGTATCAACGGGAAATGGAGATTATGCTTTTAATGTGGGTGTGCAAGGAAATGAGGGCTCAAAAAGGAAAGGAATAAAGAAACTGGTCTTTCCAAGAAAAATTCTCCCAGTTGCTCCATGCTATCTATGAACCTTTAATTGCCACGATTCCCATTGGTATCTAGGACAGCAAGTACAAATATTGCCTTTAGTAAAGGCAATAGAAAGATCATCTAAATAAAACAAAAATTGCCTTTAGTAAGCACATCAAGTTCAAGAACCCAGTGTAACCCGAGTGTGGCTGGACAAAGGGATGTATTCAGATCCCTGGGTGGTTTGAGATATGCGACAATTCTTGTAATTGATCTGGTTTTGTCTTGACATCTCTCTCTCCTATCAGCACCCGTATCTGAGTGTTACAACTGACAGGCCAGGGGTCCTAAAAGAACATCCAGACAGGTCTCGAACAGATGCCGCGACTGCCCAGCCACCACACGTACTTACTGCTGCTGGTCTTTCTGCTCACAGGGGAGTTCAAGGAGTGCACCATACTGTTCAGCGACGTCGTGACCTTTACCAACATTTGTGCCCAGTGCGAGCCTATTCAGATAGTGCTCATGTTAAATGCCATGTACCTGCGATTCGACAGGCTGACCACCGTGCACGACGTCTACAAGGTGGGTACCGAGGGGTAAGAGGCTGTAGGAAAAGGTTTTGTGCTTGTTATTTTGGATTTTTTTAGTTTTAAATGAGCCTAAATCATCATTCCCCATCCCCGCCCAAGCTTGTTTTGTGATAAACCATGAGATATTGCACACTTGTAGTGGCCACGCTACTGTCAAGCTTTAGAGCTGGGTTGGCCACCAATAAAACTGGAACCCAGGCAGTGGTGTGATTAGCAAATAGAAACCTTTTGGACAGCAGGGTAACGGTCTGTCGTGGACTAGAGGTTCCTTCCACAACACTAACACCAGAACTGCTGTTCCTTCATACATCTCTCTCCCAAAAGCCTCGCCAACACAAGAGGATATCCCAGTTTATGGACCAGTTTGAATCATTCTCCTAGTTCTTCTAATCCCACCTGCTGTAAATAGGTCACAATGTCATTAAGTGTCTCCTTGGGTGGGAAATCACATTGTGAGCAATACCCAGGGGACACTCAGGCTTTGTTTTGCTTCGCAGAGATCTTAGGCAGTGGTATAGATCTCCTGCTGACCCCAAAGGGTGTCGGTTAGATCTAGGCTGTAACGTACGTGTTGTCTCCAAACGGTGCTGGATCAGAGTCCCGAGTGACATCTCAGCGTTATTAACATCTCCAGAGCTACCCAGATGTAACAAGCTGAAGAGCAAGCCCTAAATTTCTGTCTGTCCCCAGCGCATTAAATATTTAGGAAGGCAGAAATAGCAAGGGGTGAAGTCCAGCTCTTATTCATTCCTCACTCAAGTTCATCCCTCAGTAGATGGGATGGGGACATCAGCAGCATTTCTGCCTTGGCCAGGAAACTGTCTTCAATAATTGAAGCATCCAGGATACGGCGCTCAGAGTTTAGGATAAATTAGCATCATATTCTGTCTAAATCATCCATCACAAATAAATTATCTGTCACTATAATAATATCCCTTGGATGCCTGTATATAACTCCGATTAATATTGAAAGAGGTTCCTGGTTACGGAGATAACTTATTGCAGGGAGCTGAGAAAGAAATGAAATGTTGGAATTGATCAAAGAGGCTTGGCCCAACCTTATAAACCTCTGAAGTTATGAATAAACCTTGCGAAATTAAATCCCCTACCACAGCTGAGAAATAATTAGGGTATCTATTCGCATTAATCGCTTTTTACAGTTGCTTTTAATTTGTTACAGAAAATTACTGGCATTACTGTGATGTTGACTTTCTGATAGCGGGCACGTAGGGGGAGCACACTCCTCAAGACTAATGCACAGAAGAGTTTTAAGTCTTTATGTTAATGAACAAATCCCAAGATGAAATAACGTTCCCACTCTCCTATTGGTGTTCATTTTCAAGAAGCTCAATTAATCTAATTTAAACCGACCTCTTATTGACTGATGGCAAATGTAACAGTGAAGCCTCGTAAGAGCCTCCTAGAAAATTTCCTTACCGTGTAAAAGTCTTTTCCAGTGAATTTTAAACCCTTGGGAATTCTGGGTTTCAAACAGGCTTATTCTATACCCAGCAAAAATCTCTGGTACGGGGATAAACCCCAGAGCATTTCTCCAGTGCCTTATCACGCACTTCAAGGAGACTGGAGGATGAAGCCTTCAGCTTTTGTTTCACGTTGTGGGGAAACAGCTGCTTGCAAGGAAAGCTGCTCCCAAACTGCTCAGTCGACACTTTGCATTCTCTGACACCCTGGAGATTGGAGGTTTCTTAATTTCATGCAAAGTCCTTAATGATAATGATAATCACCAGTGAATAGACTCCCTTGCCTTACTGGGACTATTAAAACCAGAATATATAATAATAAATGTAAAAGTAATATTATTTTAACACCAATTGTGAATTGGAGCTAATTAATAGGGTTCAGCTGTCAGATAACCTCCTGGCTCAGGAGCCTGTGCCTGGGGACAGCTCTTTGCATATAGTTCTGCCCTGGGCAAGAGGAAGGCAAAAAATCTGATGCTTCTACGGCATCCCTTCCGCCGCAGGGGCTCTCACGCTGACAGCTGAAATGGGTCAAGAAAGCAGGGACCGAATGCATCCACATTTCTAGCGTGGAGTCAAGGAGAGGATCCTCATCTTAGTGACACTCACATGGGACAGAGCTTTTTAGAAGTCTGACATAATTTTGTAGAAGAAAGGGGGGAGGTTGGTGCGGGTAAGAAGAGCCCGAAACAGCGAAGCGCTCACTCACCCGAGCCAGATCTCCGTGTCATGCTGATCTGCTTGTCCCTCTCGATTAAAGGTGGAGACAATTGGAGATGCCTATATGGTAGTAGGTGGGGTCCCCGTGCCCGTACCCACTCACGCCGAGCGAGTGGCCAACTTTGCCCTGGGGATGATAATAGCGGCCAGAGGAGTGCAGAACCCCGTTTCTGGGAATCCGATCCAAGTAAGTGCTTAACACAAAGGTGCACGTCTGTCTGTCTGTCCACCTCCGGGGTCGGGCTTCTGGTTGAACATCAAGGAGCTTCTTCGGACTCCTCTGTGACTTTGGGCAAGGGCCAACGGGGTGTGTTTGCCTCGAAGCGCTTCTCCCCGGGGACATTTTCTTTTACTGGTGTCCTGCGTTGTGTTAGGACAAACTTTTCGGTGGCTGATTGGCATTAAGAAAGCTGTTATTCCACAAGTGACGTTTTTTGGCGGGGTGTTTTATGTCTTTGCAAAGATTAGAGTTGGGATCCATACAGGTCCCGTCTTGGCTGGAGTTGTCGGAGAAAAGATGCCACGTTACTGCTTGTTTGGAGACACGGTGAATATAGCTTCCCGGATGGAGAGTCACGGCGTCCCCAGCAAAATCCATCTCAGCTCCAGTTCCTATCAGTGAGTAATGATGATGGAAACTTAAAAAGCCATGCTAAAACCCACTATCGTGACAGCTGCAGCTTCCAGGGTGGACAGTGCTGCCTTTAGCCCCTGATTTATGCAGCTGCCTTACAAAGCACAATCGTTGCTTTGCAAAGAGTTTTGGTTTTTCTGATTATTTCACGCGCACTGCTGTGGTGTGGAGACCAAGGCTTGAGAGTCTTGTTCCTAGAGACCAAAATATGGGGAGGGAAAAAAAAACAACCCAAGATGAACTGCCATAAACCACTATCTGAATCATGCAGCGAGGAATTTGATTTCTCAGAACTCATGTCACTCAAAATTAAATACTACATTTTTTTCAGGAATTTTATCTATGCATAAAATATGCATGCAAGAGGTAGAAGTGAGGACAAGCTACAAAGGAGGAGTGAAAAACCATTGTCTGGGGACATTGGAATGAGCTTAGGAAAGCCAGAGCTCAGTGAGCACTGGAATGGGCAAAGAAGGGTGAAAGGCAGTAGGAGGAGCTTCTGCTGTATTAGCAGGAAAGTAGACAGGGAGACGAGGCCCTGCTGTGGCAGGTGATTTAGTGACAGTGCCCTTGAAAAAGGCTGAGCTACTCCACGCCTCTCTTGCCTCAGTCTTCACTGACAGGGTCTTTGAGATCCCTGCACCTAGAGTCAGGGTTCAAGGAGCAGGTGAAGGACTGCAAGAGGGTCAGGTGAGGGGTCTTTTGAGACACCTCAATCCATATAAGCGTACGGGAGCAGATGGGATTCCTCCCAAGGCAATGAGAGAGCTGGGTGATGGCAGGACAGGGCTGCTGACTGTCATCTTGGGAAGGTGAGGAAGATCACTGCCATAGCAAGTGAAGAAAGCCAGATGTTACACCTGCATTGAAAACTGCCACGAAAGATGGGCTGGGGAACTATGGGCTGGCCAGTTGTGCCCGGTGACAGGACGAGAGGTGATGGTCACAAGGTGAAACACAGGAGGTTCCACCTCAACAGGAGGAGAAACTTCTTCCCTGTGAGAATGACAGAGCCTGGACCAGGCTGCCCAGAGAGGCTGTGGAGTCTCCTGCTCTGGAGACTTTCAAGACCCATTTGGATCTGGATCTGTTCCTGTGTGGGCTGCCCTGGGTGACCCTGCTCTGGCAGGGGGGTTGGGCTCGCTGATCTCCAGAGGTGCTTTCCAACCCCCACCATGCTGTGATTCTATGTCAGCCTCAGTGAAAATCAAGTCCTCTTGGCTGCTGTTTTTGGACACACGAAGAAGGCAACTGGGGACAGCCAGTCTGGATTTGCCAGGAGTAAATCATGCCTGACGAATCCGATGGCTTCTCTGACAAAAGGACTGGAGATGGTTCTGTCTGATGCTAGCTGCCTCAGTTCTTAATTTCTACTTACTGGTCAATAAGAACCCTCCACCAAGCTGAAGTATTTGACCGTGTGATGCATTGATTTTTGGTCAGGCAGCACGTGCAAAGCTAATAAAGCACAGCAGGCTTGGAAAAACAGTTGAAACAAACCCTCAGTGGTTCACAGATCAATACTGGTTTTTTTCCCAGACTGTTCTGATTCGATTACTTAAGATGACAGCAGCTCTTCTAAAACAGCAGCATCGTTTTTGCTAATCTTGAATTTTCACATGCCACTTTGCATCTGCTATTTTAGATGCCTAAAACACAAGAATTTTGAGATGGCCGAAAGGGGAGAAATAGAAGTAAAAGGCAAAGGGAAAATGCACACGTACTTCCTCGTCAGAAACAAAACTGCAACTGAGAATGAGATAATGGGAAGGCCAATGACAGACTTAGATTCCGGCCATGAATCGGTTCAGTCCTTTCAGGAAGGCAGGACTGAAACAATACCAAGTTGTCATCAACCAGGTAGAGTCAACTCGACATTACCTTTCCCTCCTGGAACAAATGAGTGTTAATACAACTCAAGTAAATCTCCTCTCCTGTTCCTCTTCCAGCGACTCAGGCTCAGCCCGAGAAGGACCAGCCCCCAGCCATTGCCATGAAGTATATTGATGGCCCCACAGACGCACCAAGCAGCCTCAAAAGAAGAAACCAAGCGAAAATTGCAGATTTAACAGGTAGTTCTTTAGTTACCATCTAGCAAAGACAAAAGAACGAGGGAGTAGCTGAGGCTTAACCTTGCAGCTTCATTATATTCCTCTTCTGAATAACTCTTGTTCCTCTCGAGCCAGAAATTCACACCTAGCGTACCCACGCTGGTGAAACCAACCATTCTGCACACTGCTTGTAATTTATTGCCCTGGCCATGGTCTGTGACCAAAGCTCGTTCTCCTTGGAAGCTGCTGATGCTGAGATAACAGATTGGATGCCCCAACAGCCTAATCTAATGCAGCAAAGTCTTGTAACTCCATTTACGTGTTTTCTGGATTTCACACAGACTAAATATGTCACTGATTGCTAGAAAATGGTTTACACCCCTCCCTCCCTCCCTCCCTCCCTCCCTCCCTCCCTCCCT
>JANHFX010017468.1:39066-49363 GCA_027560015.1 Chloroceryle amazona | reverse complement strand
CCCTCCTTCTTAGACCTGGTAATTTGGTCTGTGCTGTGCTGACAGAAGCCTCTACAGTCATTAAACACTCACGCTGAAGGGGTATTTCCTTTCAGGCAGACCTTACGATTCCAGAAGCGATGGGAGTCTCCATGGCAACCAGCATGCCGAGGATGGTCCTTGTCCTCTAAACCGGGGAAGAGTCAAACCTGCTGCTGAAGAGCCACAGATTAGAAACGTCCGCTCTAATTTTTGCACTTTACTCTAAGTTTCTTATTTTTACAGGAAAAACCGAGCGATTTTGTTATGATTTAGTGCGTTTTGCTGTTGTGGGACTGATTTTGTATATTGAGTACCACATGATTTTGTAAAAAAACAAAACAAAACATAACCAAAAAAAAAAGAAACATTTCATCACGGTCAAAAAAAAGAAAACAATGGAGGATATTTATTTCTAAAATTCACTCTGCACGTGCCATTTAATGCTCCCACCAGAGAAGGAAACCACCGCAAGATGCTCTGAAGATGTATTTTTCAGCCTTTGCCACGTCTTTGAATACCCCTATGTAAAAAAAATCACTTTTTGGTACCTCATGCAGCAAGTGAGAAAGAGGTGACTCATTCGGCTACAAATACTCCTTCCCAACCAGCACTTGCTGTAAAAGAGAGGCTCCCTGAAGTGACCATCTGCCTTGACTGCAGCACAGCCAAGAGCTTCCCCGGGTGAGGTTGGCAGAGGCTGAGAGGCATTTTAACTGTGATGACAGTTTAATCTCCTAACTGGTCTTTTGCTGGGTAAAGGCATTGGGCAGTAGAAGTGCAGAATAGATCTACAAATCTCCTGTATTTTTCCATCCTGAAGAGGAAATCTTGTGTGTTTTCTAGCACCCAGCATTTAAAAAAACCCAACTACCTGCGAGCTTTGACTCAGCTGCTCGTGCTGTGCTTAGATGGTCGTAGAAGGACAAGCACATAGTGGAGCGAGGTGGCATCCCATTCATCACAGCGCTGAACGTTCGAGGCCTCTGAACTATTGGAGACCTTCAAACAAATTGCAAGTTTATTCTTCATTTTGTCAACCCAGCTAAACAAAAATGAAGTTGCAGGAGGCCAGAGGGAGCCTGCCAGTGCCAGCGCTAACGTTGTTAACGTCATTGTAAAGAACGGCATTAAAGACCAACATCCCTTACCTGGTGACAGAGGCTCCTCAGCTGAAGTGTCTCCACGCTGGTATATTCTTAGATTATGCCAGATCAGAAATGGCAGAGAAAAGCTGAAGTTCAGCTGTCAGGGATTTAAGAGGTAGGAGCAAACCCACAGTGGATATAAAGGCTGCGGACAATTCGGCGCGTCAGAAAGCGTGCTCTGACTCCTACAATCGGAGCTTGGAGGAGGTGGAATGTGCTTGTACCAGGTGGCTTGGACAGGAGATGAAGTTAGGGATAGGATGAGAGGAAACAGGCTTCAGTTGAGCCAGGGGAGGTTTAGGTTGGGTATTGGGAAAAATTTCTTTACCGTGGAGGGGTTCAAAAAACATCCAGATGTGGCACTTCAGGAGATGCGTCCTCACTTAGTGGCCCTGATAATATTTAGCAGATGGTTGGACTTGGATGATCTCGGAGGTCGTTTCCAACCGTAACGATTTTGTGATTCTATGAGATGCCCCCACGCTGGTTTATTACCTTGGGGCTTGGATTTGCTGTCTAAGGATGCAGGCATGCGACCCGTTTGAACTTTGAGCAAGAGCTCACCGCAGAAGATGATAATGTTCCTCCTCTGTCAACAGCCTGGAGCATCACATTTCCACCGCTGCCGCAAGAGCGAGGCTCTTTAAACACCAGGCGGAGAGGTAGGACCGATGAAAGGCACCTCCTCCCCCCTGGAGGATAACAAGATGAAATTTCACCTCGCTGAATTTTCTTTTTCAATCTCTGAGCCAGCAGCTCCCTTGTCTGGATGCTCCACAGCTCTGTCTTGAGAGGGAAATTCACTCAGGAGGGTGCTCCTGACTGAAACGCTGCTGTAGATTGACCCTTTACCATCAGCACTTCCCACGGCACAGCTGAGCAGCACCATTCCGGCAGCGTGCAGGTCTGAGAGCAGCAGGAGTCGTTTGTTTAGTTATTTATGCATTTATTTATGTGTTTATTTATTTATGTATTTATTTCTTTATAAGGATTTTGGTATCTAGGCACTGTTCATTATTTTGGTGAGGGCGAGACCTTCTGCAGGTTGAAGATGCACCTGAGGATTATTATTGTTCAGTTTTTACAATATTAGGAATATTGTTACGTGTTTAATGGTGTCTTAAGGATTTTACACATTTGACCGTGTGCTGCCCTCAGATACACAACATCCAAGTTTCACCTTCGCCCTTCATGACTCCTCTCCACCAGCCCAGTGCTGGTGGCTTTGGACTTCTCTTTTACGACCACAGCTTTAAAAAGACCTTCCTAAAGAAAAACAAAACCTGACTTCTCTCTCACTTGCAGTAATGTAAATGTGAAGTAACCATTCACTTGGCACTATCCCACTGATTTAAGTCAAGAATCAACTCTGATGGGACTTTTTTTGTCTCTGACCTAGAGACATCTTCCACTACTCTTGACGAGTTGTGCTGATGGGACGGAGAACGTGTCATTCAACGAGTGGCCGTGGTGGACTCCTCATTTAACAAGTGGCAGTGGTGGATTCCCTCTTCATGGGCATTCGCCATGGCGATACCAAGCCCCTTAGCCTCAGGCACAAGCGTGACACCAGAGCGTGCACCTCTTGGTAGCCAGTTGCTAACAGCAGGAGGCAGCCTCTTGCTGTTTCAGCTGCTCCAGTGATCCCCTTTCTGCCCAGCTGACCACTACTGGCCACCTCTCTGAAAGGAACAGTTTGCAGTTGGAAACTGCCCAGCATGCCTGGTTGTCAGTGAATAGGGTTCAGTCTCTTGTCCAGGGTCTAATATAGATCTATTCCCAAGTGGATTAGGTCAAAGCCCAGAGCTCCTCTGAAGTTGTATGGATCCTCTTGGGATGAAGAAAGAAAAGGATCGCGTCTTAATTGCTGCCTGCATCTCTCTGTGCAAATTCTAACACCCACGTTGCTTATACCTGCCCTTTATGCATTCAACAGCCTATGAGTGTTTAATATTGGAGTGTTATATGCCAGTAAGTGCTCCATGGTAGGTTACTTCTTGCTGTACTGTGGTAAAACTGATGTGCTCAGTGGTTTCTATGTGGCCTCTGCTACCGTCTGGTTCTCCTGGAGATGCAGAGCTAGGTCAGATCTGCACAACTGCTTTTAAAAATTAATGTGCCTGTGCATCATCCTGTGTTCTGAAATCTGTGGGCACTGCTCAAGAGTGAAAAAATACCATTCAGAAATAAATCTTTCCATCAACTACCGTTTGTCAGTGACTACTTGGATTCCTTTCCCGCTGTGTCCTTCCAGCTTTTCTGTCCTTTTTCCCTCCAAGTACACAAACATTTAAGACCATTATACCTCTAATAAACACGTTTAATTTCTTCACTGCACCCAAAGTTATCTGTCTCTGTGCGACATCAGAACGAGCAGCCTACTACAAGTGACACTGTCTTATACTTACTAGCCCACAGTCCCAGTGCCGGTGACCTATCCACGCAAAAAGGGTGGGAGAAGAGAATTCCCACTGCTGCTCCATGGAAGCAGAGGTTTAGAAAGTTTAAGAGCTGAGACTCTGGGAAGTTAAAACGTATGGATTCTGAAAACCTATTAAATCTGGTGTTTGAACATGAACTGTCAAAAACTTGGCTGCCTCTAAGGTCTAGATTTTTGGAGATGTACGTTGTTATTTTGCTAAGTGAAATCAAACAGGTACAGGTACTTAACTGGCAAGGCAGCTTTCTACAGAACGTTTAGAAACCATCTCCCTGTAACTGCCTAAAATGAGCTGGTCCATAAACTCTCCAACCTGGAGCCTCATTTGCTGGAAGTCATTGATTTGTTACTTCTGACTTTCCAACACAGCTCCGCACAGAGCCAAGCTGGCCATCAAAAGCCACAAATACAATAGAGGCGAAACCAGAATCGTTACTCCAGTGGTCAGAATCTATTGAAATGCATTTAAATATACAAAACACGGTGAATTTCCAAGGGGAAAGAAGGAGCACAGCTTCTTATGTGAGTATAAAGCATCATGGGAATCCCAGAAGGGATTTTTTTTTTTTTCCACCAGATCTCTGCTTTCACTTTTGAAAGCTCAAGAGTTTAAGAGTAGACAATGAGATGAAGATCTGCCTTCAGGTGAGCGATACAAACTCTTCCTGCACTCCCTGCACAAGAGCCAGTCGTCAGTGCTGCCTGCACCAAAAGAAACCACAATGGGCAGTATTTTGGTTCCATAAATAGCTGTGATCGAAACAAACGCGTGAGGCACTGTCTTCACTCACCTCATTAGAACTAAGAGGCACCCCTCATTTTTGACAAGCGGTTTGGAGTCCTCTCTCCTGTTTATTTTGCACCTGCTCCGAGTTTCTGCTCGGGAGTTTTGGATCCAGGCTGTGCTGAGGAGCCAGCCCTGAAAAATTTGGATGGTCACAATTCTTCCTGTTTTGGCTTTTGCACACCCCAAGTCAGAAACAAGTTTGTAGTCTCATTTTCATACCGACTTCCGTACTCTCCCTTAGAGGTGAACCCCAGGCAGACACAAATAGTCAGTGCCAGGCTTTGCAGTGATCCCAGGTAACATCAGCTGACCCCAGCACCGCCTTCATTTTGCTGCATTGGTGCTGGGGAGTTTTAAACTCTTACATCCAGAACCAAAACTCCCAGGCTTTTTAACAGCTCTTCTTTAGACACTGGAATGGACGGCCCAGGGAGGTGGTGGAGTCGCCATCCCTGGGGGTGTTTAAGGGAAGATTGGATGTGGTGCTGAGTGCCATGGTCTGGCTGATGTCACGGTGTTGGGTCGTAGGCTGAACTTGATCTTGGAGGTTTATTCCAGCCTCAGAAATTCTGTCATTCTGCGACACCTTCAGATTTGACTGGAGAGGGTGCTGGGCCATCTTGTCTAGGCTGTGCTTTTACCGAGAAAGGTTGGATCAGATGATCCTTGAGGTCCCTTCCAACCTGATATTCTGTGATTCTTTTGCCATTTGCATCAAATACCTTTCCGCCCGACGCAGCTGGTGACACGGTTTCCATGCCAGAGACACCCAACCCACCTTTGACACCAAACCCACCTTCAACACCCCTGCACTGAGACCAGAGAGCCTCAAGCGTGGCCCTGCAGAAGCCGCCCTGCAGAGGCCCCTTTGCTGTCCGGCGGCTCCATTGCAGCTCACGGGCTTCCAGCCGTGTCCTCCCGGCTTCCGTTTCCATGCTCAACATCAGGGTGCTGACCCGGGACAGGGGCTGGGTGACGCTCTGCAGGAGGGCTGCCAAAGCGTTTTGCAGGACGGGAACCCGACACGCGGCCGTCGCTTAAAGCCAATTGATCTGGAGAATCAACGGGCCTTTAAAAATTCACCGTCTCACGTGTCCTTCTCAGCGATGGTGGGGAGATGTTTGGGGCTCTGGCTTTGTGGGCTTTTGAGGGACCCTTGCTTTTCGGAGTATGATGGCATACCCGCTGGTAAGAGGAAACTAACGGCCTTTACTTTACCCCTGGAGAAAAACGAGAAAGCGTTATGAGGATTACAAGCGTACAAAGCACACAAAGAACGTTTAAATCGAGTACAAAAAAGACAAGCTGGCAAGCACAAGTTAAATGCTATCAGCACCTGCTCACTGCACGGGGGCAGAATTTCATGCCCTGCTGGGACCGGGTTTACGCAGTCTACCCAAGGGACCGAGCATGGTGTTGTCTGCCTGTCCATCTGTCTGCTGGAAGCATCTGCTTTTTGCCATCAAGCCTCACATCTCTCTGCTGGTACCCGATGCCTGTGCACGGAACTACACACCTACAGAACCCTGAGGGTGCACGTGCCCCTGAACCGGTTGGCTCGGCAAGTAAATGGTCTGGGTTTTGGGGAGCTTTGGCTTTCATCCCATTGGCTGTCCTCTGCGGTTGCTGTCAGCTCACCCAGGCCCTTGAGGAGCAGGAGAAAGGAAAATCACGACCCTAGGAGAAGTGTTCATTGATGGCTCTTGGGGGGGTGTCCTGCAGAAGCAGGGGACCTCTGTGATTTCCTCATCCCTTCTCGCTTGCCAATTCGACCTGTCCAACTGGAGGGTGAAACCATCGAGGCTGAACACCCCACTGGTGACACTGGTACCAAACAGGCCTTTTGTCCTCTTACTACAACATCACTGAAACCAGTCCTCAGCCTGGCTGTCCAAATATTTAGCCTCGTTCTTTTAATTATTTACCAAACAAAGTGTGAAGCAAGTGGTATAGGCAACATACATGAGTGAAAATGGTGCAGACGTGCAAATTGGTGACCGTTTATTAGCAGTGCTCTCTCTTTGTTACTTGGATGCAACTGCACTTGAGGTAAATCCAAGGAGATACACCTACAGAGTTAATTTTAAAGCAGAAATACTCAGCATCATGGGTGGGGTTATTGCTACAGAGAGAAATGTGAGCAAACTACAAGAAGCAAAGAACAGGAAAACCTGATGTGACCTAGGACACTGGGAAGCAAAAAGGTCATCGCTGTGAAAAATTAAGCTTAATTAGTTGGCTGAAATCATTACCACAAATTATCTTACCAGTTAAAAGCTCAGGGGGATTGCTGTCTGCGTTAGACCTTCATGTGCACAGTGGAAACACCCTCCACGACGACCAGGGAATATATGAGACTGGTTTTGCTGTGTTCCAGCACGCTGACCCCGTGTTTCCCAGCGCACACGCTTGCCACATGAGTTGGCTTCAGGGCAAACCTCTGGGAAGCTTTTAGCTGCGTGGAGGGGTTTTGGGTTTCCCTGAACCCAGCAGAGCGCAGGCTGAAACCCAGAGCTACAGGGTCAGGATGCTTTTGGAAAACTACACAAGGTCCCTGCCAGGGACTAAGTTTAGGGGTTTAAATGCTGTAAAACAGCTGACCCTTGAATGCTATAAAATTGTTTTGGCTGGAAGAGCCCTTTCAGATCACTGAGTCCAGAATTAACCCAGCACTGCCTGGGCACCACTAACCCGTGTCCCTCAGCACCACAGCTCCACGGGGGGCTTGGAAACCCCTCCAGGGATCACAGGGACTCCACCCCTGCCCTGGGCAGCCTGGGACAGCCCTGGATAACCCTCAAGGGGAAGAAATTGTTTCTCAGCTCCAATCTAAACCTCTCTTGGCACAACTGGAGGCCGTTTCCTCTTGCCCTGTCCTGTTCCTCGGGTGCAGAGCCTGACCCCCGCCCCCAGCTCCAACCTCCTGTCAGGAGCTGTCAGAGCCAGAAGGTCTCCCCTGAGCTTCAGTTTCTCCAGGCTGAACAAGCCCAGATCCCTCCGTTGCTCCTCACCACACTTGTGCTCTAGACCCCTCAAAAGTCCTTGAAGAAAACCTAAGTGCCCATGAAAAGAGGACCTCATGGCCCCCCCCCAGCCTCTCAGCAGGGAGCTGGGCTCCTACCTGGGTTTGGACAGGGAGTACAAAGGGCTGTGCTCTGCTCTGCCTGGAGGACACGTGCTGTGCACCATGTGCCACGGGGCAGGAATGTCAGCACAGGTGACACAACCCACTCCAGCCGTGCAGCCCCTGAAGCCCTGCCCTGGGACCTGTCTGGGTGGGCAGACCCATGGGCATCTCATTCCTGGTGCTTCCACCCTTTGTCATTGCCCTGCCTTGGAAAGCTCTCTCATCAACAAGCAGAGCCACCTGGGGCTTGTCCAGCAGCCATTTCACTTCATTTAGAAGCCATCCTGAGAACATTTTCCTCCAGGCTGAAAGCATTAACTTGTGATGCTTCAGTTACAGGGGAAATATTGTCACAGTACCATGAGCCATGTTCTCCCAGAGTTCAGACTCCTCAATTATCTCCGTGCTCTTTGGTCAAGGTTTAAAATCCCTTCCAAGCTCAGCTTGCCAGAACAACACATCAATCTGCAAAACTCTGCTTGGCTTGAGCAGAGGGAAGATTCCAACCCCCTTCCTTCTCCTTCCTCTAGGATATTTAACCTGCTAGCACCAGCCACCTTCACGGGCTGCGAGGAGGAGCAAACCCACCCAAGAGCAGTCTCCTGTCTGCTCAGTGCCCACGTACAGTCAAACAAAGATCTGACTGTTAATAAACCAAAACCCAAAGCAAATCCATCTCTGTTACGGGGTGAAACCTGCAGCCAGCCCAGGCAGCTGGTGTTGCGGGGACAACCCAAACCCACCTGCACTTACGGACGTGTTCTCGAAACAGCTTCACCTTGCTGGAATGGCTGTGGGACTGAGAGCTGGCTGCTGATTTTCCAAGCCCCTTCTCCTCTCCACGGGTGAGCTGTGCTGCAGGAGGAGGGCTGGGTGGCTGGGCACTGCCCGGCACATCCAGGACCCCGTTGCTTGGAGGTCTCTTGCCGGCCCGGTGAGACCTCGCGCTGGAAGGAGCGGGTGCTGGCGAAGCGGTGGAGTAACGCCGCACGGTCATGGTGCTATCTGAGTGGCAGAGACAAAAGCAGAGCTAGGAGCAATGAGAATGATGAGAATTCAGGTATCCTCCACGTAGAGACTTTCCATACCCGCCTGGATCTGTTCCTGTGTGACCTGCCCTCGATGTTCTTGCGCTGGCAGGAGGGTTGAACAAAATAATCTCCAGAGGTCCCTTCCAACCCCTACAATTCTATGATTTTCACAGAATCCCAGACTGGTGGGGATGGAAGGGACCTCTGGAGATGCTCTGGTGCCAGCCCCCCTGCTCCATCCAGCAGGGGCACCCAGAGCAGGGGGCCCAGCAGCGCAGGGTCCAGGCGGGTTGGGAATCTCTCCAGAGCAGGAGACTCCACAGCCTCTCTGGACAGCCTGGCACAGGCTCCAACACCCTCATGGCCAAGAAACTTTTCCTCAGAAAACCACAGAAAAACTCCATCTTTTGCACAGCTTGTGGCTCATCTTCCCTGCCCTGTAGACGGGTGACAGCCAGGCTGGGAGATGCTGCACCCATGGGTGCTGCGGGCAGCCCTGTCCCTTCAGTACCTGCCCGCTCCTCTGGTGACAGCACCGGACACCGGGACGCTCCTTCCCCACCATGGCCGAGGCTCCCGACGTTGCCATCCCCACCTCGTCCGGCCGCCCTGCTCCCCGGCAGCTCAGCTCTCTGCCCGCAGGCCTCCAGCTCTCCCCTCAGTGCCCTGTTCTCCCTCTCCAGGTGGGCGATCTGGGAGCGCAGCTTGCGGACGAGCTGGAGAAGGTGCACGGTGGCCTCCATGGCCCCACGTCTCCAGCACGGCTCCCGGATCCTGCTGAGGAGCTCCTGAAGCTGGTGGTGGGCTGACCTTGCCCTTAAAAGCCACTGGAGAAGGGGAGTCCCTCCCTGCGTGGGGCTGGGGCCAGTTCCCACCGCCAAGAACGGCTGGATTGGGCTGTCAGGTTACCGAGAGATGGCCCATGATTTATTCATGCTGGGTCTTGTTTCTCAGAGCTGGCCTCTGCCAGGCGGCACAAATCACTGTCAACACCCCGTGGCCAAACCCTCCCGGCCCCCAGGCTTTGGCTGGCTCCAAAGGGGCCAAGGAGAGCAGAGCCCAGTCCCCCAGTTCAACCCAGCAGGTGGACAATGGTCTCCATGACAGGTTGGGAGCTGTCACCCTTCCTTCACCAGGCAGCAACTCACCCCCCCGTCCCCCCAGCTCGGCAGGAATCGCTCCTTTTCACTCTGCAGGACTGAAAAAGAATCAGCAATTTCTCCTCGGGAAATGGAAGTTCCAGACAAAAGCTGATAAGGCACCAGACAGCTCCCCACCCCGTCACCACCAGCAGCGACAGGCAAGCAGCTTGAGCTAAAGGTCTCCATGGGGGGCTCAGCACAGCCCCCTGCCCCTTCCCAGGTGCCCAGGGGGGCTTGTTGGAGTGGAGCCCCTGCACCAGCATCCCGGGAGCGTAAGGAGAGACAGAGTGGGCATGAATCTTGCATGAGGCTGGGAAACATAATCCTTGGTGCTGCTCTCAGCACTCAGTCCCTAAAGGTGTCTTTCTGCTGGCAGCAAAATACACAAACCTGTGGAGCATCCTCCCCAATGCCCCCCCCCAAAAAAAATAATTTCCTTCACTGTACAAACCAAGAATGCCAGAAAGCTGGCAGGAAAATCATTTCATGCGCCTTTGGCTTTGAGATGATTTGCATCCAGTAGCTCAACAGTGACTCAGGAATAGCTGAGGGGAAAAAAAAGACCTTTTGACTGGGTGCGATTCACCACTGGGAGGGAGGGAGG
>JANHFX010017468.1:12000-22048 GCA_027560015.1 Chloroceryle amazona | reverse complement strand
CTCTCAGGCTTCTCCTCTCCAGGCTAAACAGCCCCAGGGCTCTCAGCCTTTCCTCACAGAGAGATGTTCCAGTCCCTCCAGCATCTTTGTAGCCTCTGCTGGACTCTCTCCAGTATTTCCCTGTCCCTCTTGAACTGGGGAGCCCAGAAAATGACCCACAAGTTCTTCACTCCACCTCCTGTAATCTGCTATGTGTGCCAAATACCACAGGTGACCCATCTCCGATACCTTGCTCTGAAAACATCCTTCTAAAAGGATGTGTATTTTCATCTGGCTGACTTCCAAGTGTACTGGAGAACTTTGGTCTTTCCAAAACTAACAGCTTTCCTCAGAAATTTGCCCTTGCCCCCAGAAACTGCTCTTCCTGAGAACTGCTGAAGTAGCTCACGCCGAGAATTACTCTGAAATGCACATTGCATAAACTAAATAACCATCGGTGGGGAAGCATCTAAAACTCTAAGCCTGCACTTTATTTCTCTAATAAGCATCACAGATGTAAAAAAAAAAATAATAAAAATCAAATTGTGATCTATACTAAGTTACATATGGATAACCAGATATTAAATCCAACCGCCCCCCGCCCTCCCAGCTTTGCATAGCCAAGGACTTGGAGATGGATTTGTGTGATAAGCACCATTTGACCCAGAAGGGATTTCTGGGCCCGATGAGGAGCTGTCTGCTGATAAACCCCTTAACCAGAGACATTCAGAGTAAGTCATCAAACCAGCCAAAGAGCACCAGGAAAGGAACACGGGAGTGTTTCCAACATCACTTGCTTGCTAGTACAGCCACCAACATGCAGGACAAAGATTTTTTGCTTGGGTCGGTGTTTTTCCAGATCAGTTGGAGAAGAGGGGTTTGGTTCCCTGGTTCTGTTACGTGACCCACGAACAGGCACAGTTAGAGCACTCACTTCCTCCACTGTGAGTTGTTAGTAACACATTACTATCAGAGACTTGACCATCTTCCAGGAGCATACGTGAGGGACAAAGCTTTTCCATTTTCCAGTAACCTATGATAGTGTGAGATGGTATTAGTACACTGCTACTGGTAAGTGTTAATACATGCATATTTAATAACAGACTAGCAAGTCAAGCATTCCCTCTTAGCACCAGCTCACTAAACATTTAAGTCACCCTCTTTACCCCAAACGCACACTTTCTTCTTGGTGCTAAGACCAGCACTTATTGATATACTTTAAAATTAAAAGATTTTGGGGAAGAATTCAAGCAGCTCTAAGAATATTATCTATAAAAAAAAGGAAAGCACGACAGCCAAAAATTATTTCCAACCATAACATTTACAGATGCACAGTTGGTTTTAAATATGTTGGTCTTACCCTTTCTTTTCAGGTACTCTGCGATGAGTGCGGCGATATGGATGTAGCACATGGCAGCCTGTAATGAGAACCCGGGATACAAGTGTAGGTTTAAGGCACTTACAGCATCCGTGCTGTTAAGCAGAACATACCTTCATCACTGTCACATAATGCTGAAGGAAAGGGAAGAGACAATTCACGTAATCATCTAAGAAAATAAAGGATTAAATGATGGAATCCTTCCTGCTACTTTCACTGGGTGTCTTAGGGGAAAAGCATAGATCTGCTCAGAAAACCATTAAGATTACGTAATAAAGATTCCTGGGTTATGGAGATTTGCATCCTCTCAGCACCCACTCTTCAGCTGTTGATAAGCATCGATAAGATCCCCTCTCACTGCTCTTCTCCTGTCTTTCAGGGCCCCTTTTCATCTCAGCCTAAAGAGAAATGGATTTGCTACTCCTTTATTTCTGTTACCTCTGATAAGTCTCCGTTTCTTGCGTGAATCTTGGCCATGCTTTCCAGCCACGTCCTGCGTAATTCGGGTGTGCTGGCGTACGAATTTGCTAGGCTGTACTGCAGGTCGACCAGCATCTCGGGGTCTTTCTCGTGCTCCTTCATCTGAGCTGTGGCCATCAAAACCGTTCTGATGCGTTTGGTCAGATCCTTCACCTCTGCTGGGAAATTAACGTTCTTTGGGAAAGATAAACGAGACATCACTAAAACCATCCACAGAGCCACGGGCAGCACCCGCCAGCGAGCTCAAGTCCTGCTTATGGAAGACCTTCTTCCCTCTCCCTAACTCAGCAGTGCAGCTCTGCCGTATGTACACAGGACAGGCATCCTTCGCTTTTTAACTGATGCGACGTAGCCTCTGCCAGACATCCCAGTCAGTGAGCTGTACCACTAGTTCAAACAGAAACGTTTATTCCTCAGTTGCTTACTGGGCTGGGAAATCAAGCTGGGCTTCGAAAACAAACACAACTGTAACTGCATCTTTTTAAATAAGGCATCAAACTCGTTAGGCTCATTATCTACAAATTTACTTACGCTAACTTTATTAGTGCTCCTGAAGTCACCTTCAGAGAAGGAAAGAAACCAAACCCTCCAAAGTATAAAAATCAAAATGCAAGTTGCTAAACGTTCAGACAGGGATTGTAACAACTGAAAAGCAGAATCCTTTTGCAGCACCTTTAGTGCAGACCGTGAATATAACAGCAAAGGTATCTAAACTAAGAGCCCCGTGCCTGCTTCAGGGGTTCACGAGCTGTTCCAACCCCCAGCTGCTGGGCATGACTTTGCCTCACATTTACTGAATAGACTGAAGGAACAGTTCGTAGAAAAAATTGCCCACTGCAATTGCAGTTCATTAGTCATGGTATCTCCTCTGACGTCGGGCAAATGAATGAAATAAGCAGTGAATGACACAATAAAATTTGCAAATAAAAATCTTGCCTTTTTTTGGTGTGTGTGTGTTTTAAAAATGGTTTTCAATTATTAAGCTGCTGAGTCACAAGAAACTTTCACGACTTCCAGGCTGCCTGAAAAAGGCACCCGATGAGCACATAAATCACACTCTCCTAAACGCCAGCAGCTTTATTCACTGAAACACTCGCTCCTCTGAAACTGGTGACCTTTTGCAAGAGGCAGCAATTGAGAAAAAAAAAAAAATGTTTCTTACTTTCATCTGCTTGTCTCCATTAGCAAAGTTATTTATGATTGCCAGGGAATGTTGAAAACGCGATCCACCGATGCCTGCATCCGCGATCAGCTGGCTCACTGCTTTGATGAGCTGTTCAAAGGGGGCGTGGGGCAAACACAGGGGGTAATTAGCACAGAAAAACAAACTTGCTGAAGAGTTTTTCATCTCTATTTCAGCGTGACTTGAGCTACTTGGTGATTTGCTTTGACAGCAAGGACTGCGAGTAATCTTTCCAATGCTTGTAAGCGCTCCCATTTTGCAGTGTAAGTGCGTAAACTGGTCTTCCCATTGCTGTTACTGGACTTTCCAGTCCTGTTACTGGCCTTCCCATTTCTGTTACTGGACTTTTCTGTTACTGTACTACCAGATCTTGCCTAGTTTCTCCATCAGCTCTGCTCACTGCCATAAGTGACGCCCGTGAATCAAGAGTAGTCATTTCTCTGGCTATTTATTGGCTGCGTTCACAGATTGTTGTCTGTCGCTGGAACAGAGCCCAGCAGCCCAAAAGCAGCACAGAATCCAGCCCAAAGTCTTCAGCCCGGGCAGGAAAATTCAGCTGCGACAGAGAACTGCCCCTCTGAGGACTCCACAAGAACCTCTTTGCTACGACGCATAAAAATAACACCGATAAAACCCAGCGCACATCAGCTAAATACCGAGGAGCTCACACTGCACTTACCTGGAGATGGGATCTGACTATTGATTTCTGCTTGTTAAATTCAAAGTTCTTTCTCATGAAAAAATAGAGCAGGGCGGATGCCTCCATCTGAGTTGAACGTGACCTGTGGTTACAACACTTCAGGATTTCGTAGCAGAGCGAACCGCAGAGATCTGCTTGTCCTTGGAAGAACGCTGAGGGGAACTATTGGCAAAAAAAAATAATGGGTGAGTATGTTTAGCCCTGCTCTCAGGCTTCGGTGTGGCTATTCTAAGTCAATGCCTTTTTTTTTTCTCTTAAGCTTTCAGGAAAAGCAACTTTTCCCCCCCTATTTGTTCACACCAGTGTTTAGTGAAAAAATCAGCTAAATGTAATCCCATGTGCAAACTAAGTAAGGTTAAATAAAAACTGCCTGTGGGTTTCACACCAACAGTGGATGCAAGGCAAGGATCAGCCTGGTCTCCAGGAACTCCAGACAGCAGCTGGCACAGCAGAAATCAAAGCAGAGCAGCCTGACTGCAGAGAATGCAGAGCAGCTAACCAGGAAAAGCAGGAGGGGAGTGTTTCTGCATTACCATAAAAGCTGCTCAGGAGAAAGAAAATAGTTTTGAGTAGCAAAGTGAGCAAACTTCCAGTGGTAAAGGGTTTGAACAGCAAGACACAAGAGAAAGCAAAGGATGGTTCTCCAAACCATACCTGCTGTTTATCAGCAGGGTGAATATGCCAGAGGACGGACCGAGGAGAGGTGGAACATGTACATATTGGCTACAGATCTCAAGTACTACCCCAGAGGTTCTGCTGGGGGATCCACAAATGATCCCTGCTCCCACAGACCTACAATCCCTAGAGCTATGGAATGAGTGAAAAGGATGATCCTGGATATTGATTCATCCTCCCCATTGCATCTTCTGTTCCTGACTGTCAGGTATGTAATTTATATCTGCCCATGGATGATTCACGTTGTATTTCCCCCACATCCTCAAGCTGCGTTACCAGCACAAGGGCGATTTCCTCCTCTTTTCCCCTGAGGTAAGACCCAGGAGGCGGCCATGTGGTCTGAACCCATCTACCCTGCTGTGTTTCACAGAAACATCTGGGGGATTGGGCCAGCCTGCCTTATTCTCACTCCCCCATGGCAACTGTTATCTGTGTGCTACGCTCTGGTTAGTCCTCAGAGAATCTCCTCTTGAGTCCGTGACTTGGAAATCGTGCAGCCTTTGCAGTTGGCACAGGGTGTCCAATTGCCCCTGATGACTGACATATGTGCAATGCAAGCAAATAAACAGCCTGCCACATAAGCATGTTTTTGTCCAAAACCTCTTCTCATGTTGACAACAAGGTATTTGTTGAGCTGTATTAGTCTGGATGAACTTTTGGTGGAGGGTGAGGAACACTCTCCTGCTAGCTCCTCTGGGGACAGATGGAACCTGGATCCTGTGACCCAGGCATCTGCCATGAAGACCATGCACCTCTGGGGTTTCGGGCTTTCTTCCACGGGTGGTAAAAGGCTTGAAAGCCAACGGCACAGACAGATACCACGGACCCAGGCATTCCTTAGCTATCTACTTCTATTTATTTATATCTATTTATTTACTTACCTATTTACATTCCATTTCTATTTACTTCTAACTTACTCTATTTGTTCTATTTACTTCTTCCACTGTCTTAGTAAACCTTTCATTTTCTGACACAGAACTGATTTTTCAGACAGGGCAAACTTCTCACTTCTAATCAGCAATGAATCAGATGATCTCATGTCAGGAACGAATGTTAATTGTCAAGTTCAGAACTCTTCTGAAGTACCCGACTGTCCTCAAGCCGTGCTTGCTGTTAATGGATCGTTAGACCAGAAGGACTGAGTAAAACCAGTTACCTTGCCCACAAACAGCCGCAGGGCAGCAAAGATGTGCTTCAGAGCTGCTGCCGACTGGTTGATTTGCAAAAAGAGCATGTGAGTGTCAAAGACTTTCTTCATCAACACATTCTGGCAATCGGATTGCTGGAGCTGCCTCTGAAAAAGTTCAGACCGAGACAGGACATTCTGGTTATTAACATGAAAAAAAAACCCAACAGAAGAAGGATCCACTGGACTTTACATTTGAGTGTTCTTCGGGAGGTGCTTTTTTTCAGTGCAGTATGTCTGCGGAAGAGGCATTCCCAGCTTGCTGCAGACTCTTTGTATTTGCAGCTTTTCAAGGGCAGCACTTTCCTAAGCCTGTACTCCTACTTGCGGGTGGTATACGCGAGATTTAAGGGCCAGGGCGGCAGAAAGCAGGCACCACATCTGAAAGGAGCTGCGAGACCTTCAGCAAGTCACCTGGGCCAAGATCCACAGAGCAATTTTTAAAGAGGCAGAGGAACCTGCTGCTGACTTCAAGGGAGGGGGATGATGAGCAAAACTTTTTGTCTAAAGTCTCTGAAACCTAGTGGGATAAGCATCATTTAAGGTCCCTTTCAATCAAAACTGCTCTGTGATTCAGAGAAGGTGATGCATTAGTAGATGCATGACACTTCCATGCAGAGCAGTGTTGTACGTGGCCCTGGATACGTAGGATGCTGCTCTTCCATATCCTTCTTGGGTACTATGAATCAATTCCTTCATAAAATACCTTTGCTGAGGACCAGCACATTTTATTTCCCTGTCCTGCTGTCTCGGGCCTTTCAGTGCCTGCTCCCCCAGGCCCTCCTTTCACCCCACGCCCCACCGGTTCACACAGAAAAGGAAACCAGCAGAAACATACCTGGTGATTCAGAGTGTAAAGACACAAAAGGTCAAGGATTGTGAGGGAAACTTCGGTGGCAATGTTTGCCTCGGTGTCTACATACTGTACAATGTCCGTTTCGTTGGAGCTGCCTGCAACCCAGAGAAAGCAAGATGACAAATGACCTTCTGAGAGGAGTCAAAGACCAGGGCAAGGTAAAGATGACATAATTCTGGTCACTGAGTCTCAGCAGAGCAGAGATGAAGCCCTAACTGTCCATTTAACTGAGAGTGTTTTGAAGGAAAGTTCTCAGGGAGGATGGAAGGGGTGGGAATGTGAATCAGATGCACCAGTGATGTGAGGATATTCTTCCTTTGTTTCTGCTTGTTCTCCAAGGAAAAGAGAAGCCTGACTGGGAATTGGGATAGATGACTTTGATCTCATCACTTAAACAACCTTCTGTCACGAAAAGGTGGCTTTTAGTGACAGATCTAATAGAGGTGATATTTCAGCCAGTGGACATCTGCTTCTACACCAAGGTACATAACCCAAGATGCATGAGACACTGGGAGGTGGGGAAAAGCTTGTCATTAAGGCTATTTAGACATGTCAGGTTACACTAATTCTGTTTCTAATAAACTCTGACCAAATTTAAGCTGATTTTTCAGACTCCTGAAAAAAAGGCAGAGTCAGCAGCTCAATTTATAGTGACCCTCCCTTCTTCAGGCTGCCTTTCACTGGCACCCATGAAAAGAAATTTACTTGTATAGATCCAAATCCCACAGAATTCCAGAGGGAAGTAAATGATTTTTTTTTTTTTTTTTACTTACTTGCAGTGCTGCTGTCTATCATCTGCAAGAGTTTGGGGTTAGAAAGTGCATTTTTGCCACGGATTATTGGTAATGTTTGAGATCTGTGATGCTTGTGGCCATCATGACTGGAAGTAGAATGCATCCTGAAAGTGAAACGTTATGGAATTAAAGGAGATGAAAAAACAGACACAAAGACTAAACTGTGACACCTGTGCAGAATTTTCCCACGTCAGAATTTTCTGGTTGAGGGCTGAGCGATACAAACCAATGCAAAAGTTTTCAGAGAAACCAAGATGAAGAGGAAAATCAGTGAGGTGGACAAAACAAACAGATGTGCTGTGATGTCTTGAGATCGCAGGAGACAAAACACTCACGAAGCACTGCAAAAAAGCAGCAGCTTAAATAGCTGGCTGATGTTTAGAAAACTGCCTTTGGGGAAACTGGAACTGAGAGGAGTTCTGTTCATTTAGGATACAAGAGAAATATATCCTGCTTGTAAATAAAACTTAATACAGCTTTTACAATGGGGAGAAAATGATGACAAACTGACAATAAAAATATACGTGTCTGTATGTGTGTGTGCTCTTTTAAGCCTCTCTGATGCTGACAAACATATAATGAATTTTTAATGAGAAGCTTAGAACTAAAATACCAACTCTTATCATCATTTCTGAAAGGATTTTGAATTTGTAACCACTACAGAATTCAGCAAGATTTAACATCTCTCGTAATTCAGGTCACTTACCAAAATTAACATCTGTTTAATATCTTTTAAAAATGCAGCCTCCTACACTTGCATTAATTTAGAACTATTCTAGGACAGAATTATTTCCTGCACCTTGCTAAACCCTCTTTTATGTTGCTTGTTTTTACAACAATGATTTAGAAAGTTAACATTTCAGATTAAAAAAAAACAAAACAAAACAAAACAACCAACAAATAAATTCCCAAATAAACTGCTTGGACAATAAGTGCTGATCTGTGAGGGATTAAAGTATGAGGGCCCTGGAGACAGCAGAAATGTGACTTTATCTTCTGGATGCCACCACGCTGGTTCATCTGCAAACGTGCAGCAAAGCAGCCGCCTCCTAAAGGCTGCTTGCCAGTGCCAGCTGAGGCGATGAAATCAGTGCTGCCTCCTGCAAACAGCACGGTACAGGAACAAAGAAAGAAGCACGGCAGAGAAAACATCTTAACATCTTTTTTTCCCCTTTGTTCCCCTCCAAGATACTTTTCACGTTGAGCATATTCTGGATACATAAATGTGCAAAGTCTCTGACCCAAGCTCAGGACTTTCTGACTGTGCTCAGATAGAACCACAAGCCGTGCAGAGTCTCAAAAGTTGGCTTTCCCTCTAGAGTTCTACACTATCAATGTGAAAAGGATCCTGCTTTCCCCTAAAAGGATCAGAAATGTTATTAAAGATGGGCCACAGCTGATTACCACGCAGTCCATAAACATGGAACAGCTTGCCCAGGGAGGTGGTGGAAGCCCCATACTTGGAGACATTCAAGGTCAGGCTGGATGGGGCTCTGAGAAGCCTGATCTAGTTGGAGATGCCCCTGCTGACTGCAGGGCGGGGCTGGACTAGATGACCTTTAAAGGTCCTTTCCAACCCAAACCAGCCTGGGATTCTATGACAATGATTACATCCTGCACTACTTAGATGAGGGAGATGGAGGAAAAAAGGACTAGGAAAAAGATTCTCTAACTGGTCACATGGAGATACCACTATAGGACTGTGCTACACTTAGCAGCATGGAAGTAAAAAGCTGAGTATCAAGCAAACCTGCTCTTAAGTTCATCTTTGTGTTGCTAGATACTTCCTGCTCCGCAACCCCATGCTACTGAGGAGAAACAACCCCCCTGCCGATACTGTCAGTGCACCCACAGACATCCACCCCTAAAGCAGTAAGATTCCATGAAAGCGCACGGCTGCAGACCTATGAATCCCTTTGTGTTGGGGAAAGCTACGAGCTGTCCTTCAGAGAGGGACCCGAGCTGAAAACAACAGCTCCTGTTCCCGTGATACGTCCAATACCAGCAGCGGCCAAGGCCTTATCTGAACGTAATGCTTCAAACAACGGCTCCTAAGTCAAGCTGGGGTTCAAGGGACTCGTTTCTTTTATGGTTTATGGCTTTGTGTTGTGTTGACCCCTTTTGTGACAGCGTGCAAGGGCTGGAGGCTGCCCACAGCGCCTGGTTTTACCGGAGGTGATAACAGAAGGTGTGGTTACCATTGCGGGAGCAGGCCCGAGGCCTGGCCGGAGGAGTTGGAACCTTTGAGGGTGCCATTGTTCTGGGTGGCCTGGACAAACTTAAAAGCAGCAGCGATTTTCCTGTTGAGAGAAGAGGACAGTTAAGCTGTGACAGAACGTGCCATGGGCTTGGCCGTGCCTCTGAGGAATGAACAGAAGCTTCACGGAGCATGACCCGGTTCAGCCGGTGACCTCCCGTTTTTCCACAGTATGACAGAGAGACAAGTTCACAGCAACAACACTGAGTTAAAAGTGACACATCAGCTGAGACAAAGTGTGCATTACTCCAACGTTTCACAGCTGGAATGTAACCTCATGCTTTTTAAGAGAGATAATTCTTTTTTTTATCATTGCCCATTAAAACTATTTTTTCCATTAATCAGGTGGAAAATACAGCGCTCCTTGTTTGGCATATGCACAGAAATATGGTTGGTCCGGTGTTCTGGGATATCAGTGTAATCATAGAATTGTCAGGGTTGGAAGGGATCTTCAAGACCATCCAGTTCCAACCCCCCTGCCACGGGCAGGGACACCTCCCACTAGAGCAGGCTGCTCAGAGCCCCATCCAGCTTGGCCTTAAAAACTGCCAGGGATGGGG
>JANHFX010017467.1:4371-16203 GCA_027560015.1 Chloroceryle amazona | reverse complement strand
AGCCAGGGGGGGTTGGAATCTCTCCAGAGCAGGAGACTCCACAGCCTCTCTGGGCAGCCTGGGCCAGGCTCTGTCACCCTCACGGTGAAGAGGTTTCTCCTCCTGTTGAGGTGGAACCTTCTGTGCTCCAGTTTATTCCCATTGTTCCTTGTCCCGTTGCTGGACGCTACAGAAAAGAGCCTGGCCCCTTCCATTTGACACCCACCCCTCAGATATTTATGGACATCAATAAGATCCCCTCTCAGTCTCCTCTCCAGACTAAACAGCCCCAGTTCCTCAGTCTTTCTTCACGGGGAGAGCATTCTTAAATCAACAACGAGGCCCTAAGAGGCCTATCAATAATACATAGTTCACAAACTGCCTTCTCTTCACATCGGTGCATAAATCTCACACCGCACAGAATAAGAAGATATTGAAGTCAACACCTCTGCCCTCCAGCCTTTTCCAGACTGGAAGACAATCCCTGATGCTCCCACTGAAATAACTGCTTATCTACAGACACAAAAAGCAGCCGGTCACATCCTGCTTTGCTCGCGGGCCGGTCTCCTCACCTGCGTGGCAGGGTGCTGCGTGGCGAGTCCTCGGAGCAGGCGCAGGATAAAAGGAAGCGCGGGTCGAGATAAGAATTTCTTCCATACGTCTGCATCCAAACTGCACAGAGAACAAGAGGCAGCAGCTGAAGGGCAGTCACCCGTCCCGAAAAGGCTCTTGGCGGTCAGCCAGCAGAGCAGCTTGCAGAGAGCAGGCTGCAGGCAAGACAGGCACCCTTCCCCCTCCCCACCCCCTGTCCCTCCTCGGTGTCACGAGGTGACATCGGCACCGATAGCCACAGTGCCGGCTCCCAGCCTTGGGGTTTGGTTTCTGTTCCTGAGCCGGCCACCAAGAGCAAAAGCTGTTACAGTGCGAGAGGTAAGGAACGGGGGGGAAGCAAAAGCAGCATGAGATCCATGACATCGGCTCGGCTGGGTATCGAATGCAGAGATTACTGGTGCTTTAGCCCACCCCTAGAGCAGCACTGTCTCACCAGACCCCCTGCATCACGGCTGCACCCAGTCTAAATGCCTCTGGAGGCTGTGGTGATGAAATGAGCGAAGGCCGTTCAGGATTATCACGGACATTAAGTAGTGATTCTTACTTCTTTGCACTGGGAATGTGTTTTTTCATGTAGTCAAGGGCATTCTGCGTAATTCCCTTCTGAAGGATGAGATCTTTCAGCTGATGGCCGT
This sequence comes from Chloroceryle amazona, assembly GCA_027560015.1. Taxonomy (NCBI): domain Eukaryota; kingdom Metazoa; phylum Chordata; class Aves; order Coraciiformes; family Cerylidae; genus Chloroceryle; species Chloroceryle amazona. The sequence continues at coordinate 14,977 of JANHFX010017467.1, read as the reverse complement.
TGCTGTTGTTCTTTATTCCCGCTGCTATTTTACAGAAGCAGTCTAGGAAAACTTTATCATCTCCGCTGTGCTCCTCATCATACCTGAACAAAGAGAAGAAACAGTAAATTGGAGGCTCTCTATAATTCTCCATTCTATCACCGCCAAACACACGTCTCTACTCCGGCTCAGAGACTCAGAAAAGCTACTCAGACCCTTGTCACCTCAGAATAAAGTCTAAAGCCCTGTTTCTCCAGCTACAAGCTCACATATTTCTTTTCAAAATGGCTTAGAAGTGAAATAGGAAATTAAGCTTATGCACCAGGAATCTCTGAGGCTTTGCATTACATTGAAGCAAGCATCAAGGAGGCAAAAAAGGTACCGACTTGTCAGTACAACTGATAGCACGTGCTTCTAGTGGAAATATGACAACATACTTATCAAAGTTACAGTAGGGCTTGAATCGATCAACCAGAATCTGCATCTTCTCCACTTCCCCGAAGGACAGGTAAGGGATGATGCGTAACAGGCCTTGCAAGACGCTGAGGTTGGAACGGACAAAAGTGCTGTTAATCTGATCGAGCAACATTACCAGCTGATCTTTGTCACCGGTTAGGAGGAGGTTACCCTGCAGAGGAAGGAGAGTGTCACTTGTGTTCAGGAATAACTCTACAACGGTCAAGAAAACCCTACTCTAGCAGCTGGTAGGCTACTGCAGTCTGGCCCCTGAGATAGCCTGATGAAGAACAAAGCCCAGCCTTATACCCAACATGGAACGGCTGTAACAACTCCTCTAGCTGACAGCTGACTTCTTCTACTTACTATTAAATGATTGTCTAGTCAAAAAGGTCTAACAATTCCAGCCCAAAGGACATCAGATTCCTATACACCAACAGTTTCACAAGACGACTGAGAAACTCTTCTCGTTGTCAGTTTAGTTGAAATATTGTTTTCATCCTCAATTATCTGGAAAATCAATCATGTTTTCAACATGTACCAAAAAAAAACCCCAAGGCAGAACTGTGTCTTTTCTTGTCTCTCCCTGGCCTGTGGCCCAAAGCAGCAAGGAAGGGATCCAAGCGGTGCCTAATAACCCCCACCCCAACTCTGCAGGAATCATCCCAAAAAAGCCTCGCAGTGCTTTTGGATCCAGGCACTCCTCCTCCTGCCCCACTCCCCTGGCCTGCTATGACGTGCCAGCGAGCATATCAAGGGTCAGACTCCCATTTAGCACCTCTCTACAGCTCCTGAATCTCAGCAGCACTGTAATAAGCTATTTGCAAGCCTTGAATCCCAGTCAACATTTCCAGTCGTGCACTGAACCCCAGGTGCTCACCTTGTCCTCGCTCAGAGGTTCCGCGTTGGACTCATCCAGTATGATCTCCATTATGCTAAGGACTTGTTCTGCCACGGCCGCTCCTCCACTGTCCTTGCTTTCCTGCTCGGCCACCAGAGCCTGGAGAAGACAGCAGCAGTTATTGTAACACCAGTAGTAACTGGTTTAGCTGACACCACACACACCCGCTCGCTAGCAGATAATTTGCAGTGCCAGCCCAGCAATATTTCAGATCTCTTGTAGCTGTCAGAAGGCAGCACAACACCCAGAGGTAGATCAAAATCATCAGAGTCCATGGAAAAACCTTGATGAAAGGCCAGGTTGTCTTTACCAGGTTAAGAGTTCCCAGCATGACATTCAAAGTGTTCATCTCCGGCTTGACCAACTGCTGACGATTTATTTTCACCTTCACACAGTAACTGAACAGTTTCAGCAGCACCTACAAATACAGAGAGTGAATTCTTTACTGTGCCTTCGAAATGCAGAGGAGGATTTTGCTACTAGAGCTCATTTCCAGACTTCTGGGGTAAAGTACAAGCAGGATTTTCAGACCAGTATTAACCCGAGGACAGTTCTGATTTTCAAGTAAGGCCAAGGCAGAAAGCAGTCACTCTAGCCAGACAGGATTTAGTCTCTTAACAACTCTTCAGCTTCTACACAGTCCCAGTTCTTTGTAAAGAATTGTTAACCAAGAGGAATGGGAGAGGGAAAGAAGGAATTCCTCAGGTTTTCGTGAATTAAGGAATTGAAACCTCTGCTCCAACACAAACTGCACCACAAGGCAGCCTGCTAAACTTCACTACCAGTTGTGGCATCTTCCAGCACATCACTCTGCTCTGGTGAGACCACAGCTGGAATACTGTGTCCAGTTTGGGGCTCCCCACTCCCCAGTTTAAGAGAGACAGGGATCTACTGGAAAGAGTCCAACAGAGACTACGAGGATGATGAAGGGACTGGAACATCTCCCCTGTGAAGAAAGACTGAGGGAACTGGGGCTGTTTAGTCTGGAGAGGAGAAGACTGAGAGGGGATCTTATTGATGTCCATAAATATCTGAGGGCTGGGTGTCAATTGAAGGGGCCAGGCTCTTTTCTGGAGTGCCCAGCAATAGGACAAGGAACAATGGGTCTGAACTTGAGCACAAAAGGTTCCACCTCAACATGAGGAGAAACTTCTTCCCTGTGAGGGTGACAGAGCCTGGCCCAGGCTGCCCAGAGAGGCTGTGGAGTCTCCTGCTCTGGAGACTTTCAACCCCCCCTGGCTCTGTTCCTGTGTGGGCTGCCCTGGGTGACCCTGCTCTGGTAGGGGGCTTGGACTCGATGATCTCCAGGGGTCCCTTCCAACCCCTATCATTCTATGATAATCACTTCTAAAACTCCAGCCCACAATAAACCGTCATTTTAAAATTTAGTCTCACTCCATCTTCGGAAGCACCCAAGTCATTTCTTAGTAGGATTGAAAGCCTTCAGGGAGCGGTGGGTGAGGACAGCGCGGCAGCATCCACACTGACCTCCTTGCACACGCCTTCCCTCTCCAGTGTTCAGATTTTATGTAATCACCGAGAGCCGTGGGAACCCAAGGGAAAAGCTCCTCCTCCCCCGAATACCTCCGATTCAGAAGATAAGAATGTGGTCTGTACAGAGCTGCTCCAAGATGAAGCACCCAAAGAAAGAAAGAAAAGAAAAAAATAAACCACCTCTGATGAAAAGCAACTAATTAAGTTCTCACAGCGTGACAAGAGTGCTTCAATTTCTTCCCCTCTCTTCTAATTTTGCTCTAATCTGTGTACTATGTATCAACAACTTCAACACCAACTCTGGTTTGAGTTTGGAGCTGCCCAGGGGCGAGTCGGGGAAGGGACCCCAACCTGCTCTGTTTACTCCTCCATCCAAACAACCTCCTCAGGAGAAGATCAGGGGTGTAATTTTAAAAGCACACCGACGTTGTGTGCAGCGAGAGCCTTGGCAGTTTAGGGCTGTCTTAGGAGACTTCATCTTGTACTTATCAGTCCAACCCGGAGGCAAGAACCTCACAGATGACATAATCCTGATGTCACACCCTATTGTGCAAAGCCCAGGCAGCAGGGAGGTGGAAAGTCGGGTTTCCTTAGCGCTGGGATGCATAACAAACGCATCTGGATTCAATCTGCAGGGCCCTCGCTGCACAAGCCACGGTAACTCTCGTGCCCAGGAGAAAGGCACCACAAAGGGCCAGTAACCACGAATGAGGAACAGTGAGCTAATGGCAATAAAGGCACTTCAAAGCTTGCCATGGGTTGGGTGGGTTTAGGCAAACTAGGTTTTTATCTAAACACAGACACAACGCTTCCAGCTGCCCGATGGCTCGCGAGCTGAAAGTCGCAGGCTGCGCTAAACTCAAAACCGCTCATCACACCTCTGCCATCTGCTGCTCTCCAAGTTATCTGGTGGCATCTGGACAGGGACCTGTCGGAGCAGGGCCAGAGGAGGACACGGAGGTGATCAGAGCTGGAACCCCTCTGCCGAGAGGCCAGGCTGAGGGAGTTGGGTCTGTTCAGCCTGGACCAGAGAAGGCTCCCAGGGGACATTCTTGCTGCTTTCCCGTATCTGAAGGGGGCCACAGGAAAGCTGGGAAGGGACTTTTTCCAAGGGCCTGTAGTGACAGGATGAGGGGTGATGGCTTCAAACTGGCAGAGGGAAGACTGAGATTAGAAATCAGGAAGAAGTTCTTCACTCTGAGGGTGGTGAGACCCTGGCACAGGTTGCCCGGGGAAGCTGTGGATGCTCCAACCCTGGACCAGGCTGGACAGGGGAGCAACCTGCTCTAGTGGGAGGTGTCCCTGCCTGTGGCAGGGGCGTTGGAACTCGATGATCTTTAAAGTCCTTTCCAACCCAAAGCAGTCTATAAATCAGTGCTGTTCCATGCACAAAATAAATCCAAACTGATCAATCAGAGACAGCAACCGCGACAAACCTTGTGAGAAGTGCAAAGTATTTTCCAAACTGGAGAGGAATGAACTCCACCCTGAGGACCTCAGGGTCAGTCAGACCAGGTAAAGGGACCTACAAAGGCAGGGAAGGAGGAACTAGATGACAAACCAGAGCAGCACTCTGAAAGAGCTAAGGGCAGCACGAGCAGAGGTCTGGCACTCTTTTCTTAGCAAGACAAGCAGACCAAGCTTAGTACCCGAGATGGTTCCAGAACACAATCCAATCCAAACAACCTCTTGAATCTACCTATTCCTGAAGGCACAGGAATTAGTGGAGCCTTTTGTCCTGGAGCTGGAGAGAGAGAGGTGATGGGTGTAGAGTTCAGGTACTACCTCTGCTACAAAGAGCACCGCAGATCCTTGGTTGGCAGGGGTGCCATCCTCAGCACTGCTAACACCCTCAAAAAACTGAGTGACTAACTCCATTGGACTGGGTTCCAATAAAAAATTTCATAATAAAAGGATTACACACAATGAAGACATTCTAGAGGTCAATCCTCTCCCAGACCCCCTCCTGCTCCTACCAAATTCCTTGTCCAGAGCTCTAATACAAGAAATTGAAAAGGGATCAACATCAAAACTCAGAGAGAAACCCAAGTTCAAAAGGTTTCATTGCTTACTCTGTTGAAGGAGCTCAAAATCTTAATCAATAAAAACATTTTCAGAAGGAGAATGATTAAAACGAGCGGGGTTTTGTTTGGTTGGTTGTTTTTTAAAGCTGCTAAAAATCAAAAGCATCGCTAAATCCAACTTAATCCGAGAAACAAAGAAGTAAGGACTAGCTTTCCAAATCTCTGCCAGCTTACTAAACCAGCCCAAAGTTGCCAAAACTCATCTTGTTTGTAGAAATATTTGGATCAGCAGCATCCTCCCTCAGGGAGGTCTATTTAATCACTTCAGAAATGATTCCTTCCAGACAACAAAGAACCATCAGATTACTTAATTAAAGCACTGATTATCTCCAACCCAAGACAACGGAACCCGGAATCTCCAATAGATAGATGGAACCAGATGCCCCGGTCCTCATTAAGCTTTGATTTCAATCAATCGCTCACACACGTCAAGCAAAGGGCAAGAAATTACAACCATGTGTTTGAAGAAATTATCTTCACGATACTGGAAGCGGAGAGGCAAGGCTCGATCCGAACAGTGTAGGATATTAGAGTTCCATCTGGGAATAATAACCTACTGAACAAAAACATAGCAGGGCATTAGCTTCAGGCAGTGTCTGAGCTAAACCTGGCAGCAGGAGATCAAAATTGAACAGTTGTTTTTGGGGAAAGCGACATGCGTTTTGGTAAAGCAGATAACCAAGAAATACTCTTGGCTGTTAACACGCGGAACAGAGAGGGAATTAAAACCAAGCAGAATTCCTCTTTAAGCCAAAGAGATGCGATCCTGCTTCCACAAATAAAAGGTGGGCAACCCTAAAGATACTTGAAGGTCATTTGAAAGCAGATGCACAAAGAGAACAACTTCACCCTGGGTAAGAGGCACTGAAGATTCAGCCAAGTTCTTCTCGAGCTTTTCAACAACCCGCCACGCTACTCCGAGCCTTCTCCAGAGGCATTGTCACGCTACAGTCGCTCCACGTGCTGGCCAACAAGCTCCTGGGGACACAACTACAATTCCAGACTAGTCGCCAAGGAGCAAATCTGAACGGTTTATTTCTCAGATATCCTTAAGAAATGCCTGCCAGGCTGTTCCCCTCCAGCCACCCACGCCAGCAGGTGCCAGCCCCCTGGGAAACAGCAGATACGTGCCAATGACTCACTAGATGGAGGTGATACTTCCCACACCTGATTAAAAGAGAAATCTAAAAAGGAACAGCATGTGAGCCAAATGGGACTGATGCAAAGCGAAACTGGAACCAGCTGAAGTCTTGGGAGACGCCCGAGATGAACCCTGCGAGCTCTTATCACTTACTGGGTCTAAAGGTGAAATGGGAGATAATCAACCCAGAAGAAGTTTGGAGGACCGTGCGCTGAGAGCAGAGGTGGAGGAGCACATATTCTCAAAGATACTTACTTTTCTATACAAAGAAAACATCTTTCCTCTTACTCCCCCACTGGAATGACCAGTGTAAGATGTATTTTACCGCTGGGGAGTGAAGTGAGCACCACACAGAGCAACATCTCAGAGACAAGTGCCTACAAGATGCAACGCCCTTCTGCTACGGGCAGTACTGGTGAGATGACTGCAAGCACAGGATCCAGTTTAGCCCAGCAAGGCTGGAAACAAAGGTACAAACTGCTTTGAAAAACCTCACAGAACTCCTCGATACTGGAATAAAATATCTAACAGCCCAGGAAATTCAAGCACGCTGGGGCCAGTGTTCCCCCCGAGTAACTGCTTACAGCAGATGATTTCTGTATTAACTGTTACCTCTCTGCCATAAACCCAGCATAGCTGTGGTCAGAGGTGCAGCTCAAAATCATTCTCCACCCCGCAGGGAACAGGACAGAACAGCTTCTTAAGGGACTGTTGTATGAGAAGCTGTCAGATCCAAGGCTTCTCTCTCGGCATCGTTTTCATCCTCCTCATCCGCAGTACAAGCTGCAAGTCCAACAGTGCAACAGCCTCTGCTCTTAAACCAGCAGTATTTTTAAAGAAAGAGTTGGTAACGTGAAGGATCAAGTAGCCTGGAGTCGCCTACGGCGGGGCTGCGCAGACAGACAGCCCCATCGGAGCCAACAGAGCCAATCAAAGTCTCTGCAGGGCAAGCTGAGAAGGTTTTTGAGCGCTGCCTACAAAATGGGCACCGTGACTGGCAAGTGGCCCAGCTATAAATCCTGCACAAGGCTGGAAAACCTCTGTTGTCACTGGCTCTGCAGTTTGAAGGGACACTGACAACTCTGTCCTGGAAGCGATGCCTCAGGCACTCCTTCCCCAGCACTGCAAGCTGCCAAACCAGAAGGGCAGTGACACCTTTAATGGCCACCACACGCCTCAGACCTACTCCTGCCTTGACAGTTTCCAGCTCTGGCAGACCGTGGAAATTATATCACTGCAATTGCCATCTTGTTCCTGCTACGACCTTCCCCACGCTCCAGACTCCCACGTGGCTTCAGCAGCTGTTAGCAGGTAATTGGTACAGCAAAGCAGCAGTGAGAAAAGCTGGCACTTGTTACCCACACCTTGTTTCCCCCTCTCCGGTCTCCAAGTAAAAATTAAGCTTCTGCTGTGAAAATAGAAAATCCAATTGTCTTATTAAGGTAACTGCAGAGTCCAACGACAAGAACAAAAGCACGTTTCTCTCCAACTCTCTGTTGTAGGTAAAGTACAAATCATTTCCAATTTCAAGCATGAGGAACCCGTCAAACAGGCAGCTTAAGTTTCCCTAACTTTGCAAATTCTTTCCAAAAAAACACCGTGAGTTTTACACCACTCAGCAAAACATAAGCCACCCTTCTCCCTCTTCTTCTGACACCGTTCTGAGCTCACAGCGGGCGGGAGGGAGCTGCGCCGACCCCGCTGACCGCCCCGCGACTCCCAACGCTGCTGGCACCAGAAGGAGGGTTTGGGGAGAAACCCCTCCTGCTTCCCCTCCAACGCCGCCTCGCCGCCTGTAAAACTCAGGCTGACAACCTGAGGGATGAAACTGGATCGGATCTGGCCTTCCACTCCTGTGGGGCACCCCGAGGGCACCTCTGTACCACGTGCTGAGCGGAGTTCCGCAGATTCACCGATGTCTGAGGGTGACCTGCACCTCACTCTCCTTCCAGCAAATGCAACCTGTTTAAAGAAGTTCTTGTATCCAGCTGCAACTCTGCAGTCATCTGATCAGAGAGGGATTTAAAAAGTCAACCTTGGTTCCATAAATCTGCTCATTTTCATCTTAATGTAGGCCAAATCCCACCGGTCCTGGTCTGGGGAGTTACTGCAAACCTCTCTTTGCTGCTTATGCAAAATTCCTTACTCCCAGTATGTTCAGATACCAGTAACAATGTTACTTACAAGAGAAGCTGGATATCTATGAGAATAATGCATGAAAGTAAGGAAAAATTTGATATCTGTAACAAATCACGAGGATTACACAGCTGGACAGGCTACGTTTCCATTCAGCCACATCTGTAAACAGGCAGAAAAGTCTAGCAAGAAAAGTTCCTCTCAGCCTGCTTCTTGTTAGCCCAGTGGCACATGGTGAACTACATCTAAGGACGTGTTTTATCTCCAGTTTGGGGCAACCTGAAGCAGCAATGAAGTTTCTTCACCTTTTTCATGGTCGTTAGGCCTCTCCAGTCAGAGAGCACAGGTATCACAGGGTGTCACAGGTATCACAGGGTGTCAGGGGTTGGAAGGGACCTTGGAGATCTTTGAGTCCAAACCCCTGCCAGAGCAGGACCATATGATCCAGCACAGGTCACACAGGAATGAAGCCAGGCAGGTCTTGAAAGTCTCCAGAGAAGGAGACTCCACAACCTCTCTGGGGAGCCTGTTCCATTGCTCTGTGACCCTGACAGTAAAGAAGTTCCTCCTCATGTTAAGGTGGAACCTCCTGTGCTCCAGCTTGCATCCATTCCCCCTTGTCCTGTCACAGGGCACGAGTGAGAAGAGGCTGTCCCTTTCCTCTTGACACTCAGCCCTCAGATACTGATAAACATTTATCAAATCCCCTCTCAGGCTTCTCCTCTCCAGACTAAAGAGCCCCAGGGCTCTCAGCTTTTCCTCCTAAGGCAGCTGTTCCAGCCCCTTCATCATCCTCATTGATTCCGTTGGACTCTCTCCTGTAGTTCCCTGTCTCTCTTGAACTGGGGATCCCAGAACTAGACACAGTATTCCAGGTGAGGTCTCACCAGGGGCAGCAGAACCTCCCTACACCTGCTGACCACGCTCTTCTTAATGCACCCCAGGATGCCATTGGCCTTCCTGGCCACCAGGGCCCATTGCTGGCCCATGGAGAACTTGTTGTCTACCAGGACTCCCAAGTCCTTCTCCACAGGGCTGCTCTCCAGCAGATCACCTCCCAGTCTGGACTGGTTCTTTACTTTTCAGATTTAGCGTTACTAGCTCCATCCCATCACTGAGTGGGAGACCACAAGCTATGAAGATGACAGCTAAAGCCAATCACATCTCGAGACCTTGGATGTGACCTCAAGGCAAGACTGGTGTAGAGCCACCTTACAGAAAACAGTTTAACTGACAAGTCACCCGGCCAGCTTCCTACAGCTGCTTTCAGAGAGACACAGCCTAATCTACACTTATCTTACACACACTCCATCAATTCCTTTGCTCTGCATCTCTTTAGTGAGCAGGGCTTAAACCAAGCATCAGAGAGGGGCCCTGGCAGCAGCAGAACAGGAATCCCCACACCACTGCTGCATTTCAGCGTGTTCGTGGAAGACGGGGAAGCTGCTGCTATCTAGACAGGTATTTTGAGAGAGTGAGTCTTGAGGGAATGGAAAAAGCAGATGGTTTAAGACTGAACTTAAGATCAAAGAGAACATAGGTCATTTCAGGACAAGATGCCATTAATCTGTTTGGGAGGCAGGAAAGCACCTCAGCATCTGCTTTTAGCATCAGCTGACAAATTTGATCAGGTTTTCATAGCGTGAAACCCCGACAGATACACTTCCCAGCAGCAGAGCAGCAGCTGCCTACCCTTCTTCCTCTGCTCTACACTGGCGTGCCGCTCTCAGAAGCGGCGAGTGACCCCGTTTTAGACTCATCGCGGGCATGGCATGAAGGGAACAAAAGCAAGCAGAGGGCTCTGTACGGTAGAACTGACATACAAGTCTCTGTACTGGTCAAAGGCATTGTTGGCTTCCACCTCCAGCTTGCGCAGGCGAGCAGATGGCATGGCACCGTCTTCCAGGGGAGGATCGTATTTGTTACTCCAGGGTGATCTGCCAAAGAGACAAGGAAAAGAGAGGCCGTTAGACAGCTGAGACAAACTCAGAAAGGTTGGAGATCAGCAGGTCTAACCTCATCCACAGATGCTAAACTTCCAGAAAACCCACAAAGTACCAAGAGTTGTCTACCTGTGAGAATTACACCTTCAACAACCATTCCAAACCAGGGTATCAAGAGATGTCCATCTGTAAAGATTTCACCTTCAACAACCATTCCAAACCAGTGTATCAAGAGATGTCCATCTGTAAGGATTTCACCTTCAACAACCATTCCAAACCAGGGTATCAAGAGATGTCCATCTGTAAGGATTTCACCTTCAACAACCATTCCAAACCAGGATACCAAGAGATGTCCAGCTGTAAGGATTTCACCTTCAACAACCATTCCAAACCAAGGTACCAAGAGATGTCCATCTGTAAGGATTTCACCTTCAACAACCATTCCAAACCAGGGTACCAAGAGATGTCCATC
>JANHFX010017466.1:12683-25859 GCA_027560015.1 Chloroceryle amazona | reverse complement strand
GTGCTGAGGGTGGGGAGAGCCTGGCCCAGGCTGCCCCGAGAGGTGGTGGCTGCCCCATCCCTGTCCCCATTGCAGGGCAGGTGGCCGGGGCTCTGAGCACCCTGCTCTGGCTGCAGATGGCCCTGCTCCCTGCAGGGGGGTTGGGCTGGATGAGCCTTCCAAGGTCCCTTCGAAGCCACACCAGTCTATGGTATCCAAGACATCCAGGAAAGAAAAAACCAGTGCCTGTGTGCTGGGTAAAGCTGTAGGCTTAGGTGGTAAGAATAACGTGAATCATTTGGAGCACATGCACATCACACACTCAAAAGCAGATCAAGTAAAAGATAATTTCATTAATTTTGTCAGAGTTCTGTTTTGCATCTCTGCCTTTCTGCCAGCAGATGTCTTCTTGGGGCTAACACAGTTGCCAGAAGACACCAGGTGAGACACCTCCTGTAGCATTTGTGTTCATTCAGTGGCAGGGTTTGAGGTCTGTGTGACTGTCTCTGAGGCCTACATTGCCATCTGGTTTCCATATCCCACCTTCCACAAAATACTCCCAACTCCCAACTCTTGCTTAAGACCTGAACTTGGGAACTCAATAGTTTTCAGGTGCAGAAAAAAAATAGCAGGTTCTGAGTTTCTACACACAAAAGCTTTGCCATTGACATACTTGTAACCAGGGTGTCCTCTAGCCAGACCCACTGGGATGGCCTAGAGATGGCTGAAGCCTTAGAGCAGGTAGGCAACTAAGGGACAAAAATTACCTGACTGCTAGCACTTCACCACCCAGGAGCAGTTGTTTAGTTTGATTAAGATCGTTAAGATCATCAAATCCAACCATTAACCCATCACTGCCAAGTCCACCACTGAACCATGTCCCTCAGCATCACAGCTCCACGGCTTGGAAACCCCTCCAGGGATCACAGGGACTCCATCACTGCCCTGGGCAGCCTGGACCAGGCCTTGACAGATCTTTTGGGGAAGACATTTTTCCTCATGTTCAACCTCAACCACCCCTGACGCAACTTGAGGCCGTTCCCTTTTGACCTATCACTTGTTACTTGGGGAAATTCAGAGGTCAGTATCTGCGCTGGCTCCACCTAACAGGTCCCACACCTACAGACATCTTGCTGGGTGCCCCTGGGAGCAAACAGCAGCTTGCAAAAGCAAAAGGAATCACTTCATCACGAGCACAGAGCTAAAACCCGACACTCGGCGCCCGGCAGCATTGCTGAGGCCAAACACATAAACTGGCAGTACCGGTTGGAGAGAGTACCATCAGAAGGGCCATTTATTATTTTCCCTATTTCTTGTGCACTTTCCCTAAGTATCCACTCCTGGGCACTGTCAGAGACAGACTGTGGTGAAACATCTCTGTAATTCACTTGGTTTTTATTGAGGTTTCCTCAGATGAAGGGCTGCAAACAGCAAGATGGAAAATGACGGATGCTGCAGTCTTTAGGAAATGAACCATTCTTTGATTGCTTGCTTAGCCGAGCAATTTCCAACGTGATAGACAGCAATTATACCATCCAGTGCCAATTTGTCTATTCATTTTTCCCTCTCCACATGTTTCCTCTTCTTGATTGAATAATCACTAACAATAATCACAAGCAGCTGGGGGAAGGAAGTACATCCATCAGTTTTAATGTCAGCAAGAATGAGAACTGATTCCTCCAGCATTCACCACAGCTCTGCATCTTCAAAGTCATTTGCATTTTCCTGATACCAGTGCTAATATCAAGATGTCATTATTTCTACTACCTACTGCTATGCTATTTCAGTTCATAATCTAGGAACAATGTTACGCCACAGGAAAATACTCAAGTCCAAAAATTAAATGGTTGGTTCCTCTGCTATTCTGTATTCCCTCAAATATTTTTACATTTATTTCTCCTGACACTGAGAATATTGATGGAAGTGTGAGCTTGTAAGACAGAGGCTACATAAGACAGAAAAGCCCTGAGGAAAATGAGTTTATGTAAAGGGTGAGGACAGTAAGAGGCAGAACTGTTAGTTAGGAAGGCGTAAGTAGGCAAAACCCAAGGATTGCAGAGGCTTTTTTCAAAGCTTGTCTGCACATAAACTGCTACTTCTAGTAATAAATTACTTTACTGTGCCTATATATATTGTACGTTACAATCCAGAATCTAACATTGAACATCCAGTGATCAAAATACCAAATTCTCAATTTATATAGCCCTACATACACTTTTACATAACTGCATACACATACAATGTTACATCATCACATGACTCTACAGCGCTATTCTTCAGTTATGCAAACCAATTTCTATCAGTTGAGCTTCCAACTCTCTTTGTTCAGAGACACAGTATAGCAGAAAATAAATAAAAAAGTTTTCACGCACAAAAGGTGGCCCAAAAATTGCCATTCCCATAAAACTGTTAAAGTGGTTTATTCAATAGGATTGAATCATCTTTCAAACACAGTGACACAGACCAAAGAAATACCCTGATTACAGTTTTAGTTATGGCTTACATCAATTGATAGGCTTTCTATTACAACCATAATACAGCTACAGAAACAATAAGCAAAAATCACAGGGGTGGAAGGTTGAAAAAAGGAGAGGTGAGTCAATGGACATGAGGGATTAACGTCAGCATGAAACCAACATGACTCCGCTTGGATTTCTCCACCCCCACCAGCTTACAGAAATAACAAACATGAAACACGCTTTATTTTTGTAATAGCCCAAGATCCCCCATCGAGAAGACACATTTTTTGCTCCAGTATTTCTCCAACTAACCATCTGTTTTCCACCAAGTGAAAACAGGGGACACATTCAGCTGTTCAACACAATTTGTATGGGCTGAATGCAGGGGTTTGATCAGGCCCCTCATGGCTGACAGTAAGGAGGACCCAGAAACGAAGCAAAAATCACCTGTGCTGTCCCAGAGAGCGCTTTTATGATCTCTAAGGGCACAAGCTCAAGCATCACACTTAAGTGTGCCTCATTTGGCCAACACAAGGTTAACAGACAGAGATTAACTCAATTCTTGCTGCCCACTTCTAAAATGGGTAATAATCAGAACCTTACGGAGCACTGGAGGTACTTCAGTGTCTTGATCCATCAGACAGTTTCAGGTAGAACAGACACTTGGAGAACTAGCCAACACAGCACCTGACTTTGCTGGCTTAATTTGTCACCGTTTTACATGCTGACACATTTTACAAAGATTAGTACAGTTAAAAATGTACATCAACTTACCCACAGATCAAACACCAAGAACATTTATGGCTTCTAAAGGGAAAGTCAGACATTTTCAGTAATATATTTACAGTTTTCAACCCTCGAAGCTCTGAGGCAGATTCATCTTCATCTTTTAAGTCTCCCACTACGGCCCAGTCCCACATATCTGATGTTTCTCAGACACTCAGGGCTTGGTGGAGCACTGGAGATGCTGATGGCCTGACACTCCAGCTGTCTCTCTCTAATGCCTAGCATACATTTGGATTCCCTTTATTTAAAAAAGCACTTAAGTACAACTGCTCGCTGACTTTGAACACCATGCAGACAACAGAGGGATGCTCAGCAGCCTCGCCCACGTTAGATGATAGTAAGACATAAAATGAGGGGTCTGGGGGAGATGCAGGTTATTGGCCTGACTGACAAGCATTAGACCTGACGTTCTTTTCTATTGAAGCCAAACATGAACGTTGTGCTGGCTTCAAGGGGAACGGGCTGAATCCTGCCTTCAAAACATTCCTATCACTGATGAGTTCCACGTGGGTATTCTAAAGCAAGCAGAAAAAACCTCTTTTCTTCAGTCATGTGATTCTCATACACACAGTCAGGTACAGAGTGTTAATTTGGGATCTCCTATGGTGGTTTACGCTACCACGATGAAATGCCTTGCATAGATGAGTTTGAAAAGATGAAAAGTGCCAAAATCTGGAAAGGAGAGTGACAGTCACAACATTTCTGCTTCCAGAGAAGTTTGTTCTTTACGCACACCATTAAAAACACAGTATTTCTACGGCATCATTTCTACAGAATATTAAAAAATGTATCTGAAATCAAGTGAGTAAAGAAACAAGAGGCTGCTCTTCCTGCTCTGGTCACCAGGGCCTGTTTCTGGAGGCTTGCTCGGTACTTTAGTACACGGAACTTGCCACAGACTTCGCTGGGTTTTGGAAAAGGCCCTAAGCATAAATACTGACCGTTTAATTTCCAAAACCTCAGCTCACTCCAGAATTTCCCAGAGAGCATGGCCCTTAGGGATTGCTGAATTTTGCCATTTCTTTCTTCTTATATTTTGCAAAAGCTCCAAAGATCTCTGCGCGCTCGGATGCGGGTGAGATAGGGGGAAAGGACTATTTCAGAGCTCTCCATTTTCACTACACAAGCTCGTGCTCTCTACAAGCAGAGCTTTGCTGACAAGACACCATGCCTCAGAAGATGAAGAAGGACAGATTCCCTCTCTCTTCACAACTCAGTGTATTATCCACCTGTTTCCCTTGCACGCAAAACAGAGGTTGCTCCTTCCTGCCACAGAAAGCTGAGCACGGGCAGCTGTGTCACCACCAGTGTTTTTACCTTCAAGGTCTGAGCAATATTTCTGCTGATTCACTGAACCCCCACAGAACAGACTATACTTAGAGCTGGTTTCCTTCCATCTACTACATCTAACCATCCAATCAAGGTCAGGCTGGATAGGGCTTTGAGCAACCCAATCTAGTGGAAGGTGTCCCCAAGGCAGGGGGGTTGGAATGAGATGATCTTTCAGGGCACTTCCCACCCAAACCTTTTTATGATTCTGTGAACACAAGTGCACAACTCCTTTCATCTGCCATTAATCACACCTGCATGGGGCTGCCTTTTGTCAGAGACCAGGGGAGCTACCCCTGCCCTTTGCAAGCTGTGAAGTTTCATCTGTCATCCCTGTCATGTTACTTTACGGTGCTAAAGGCTCAGGACCAGAGCTGGGGTTGCAACCTCCTATATTCTCTTAACACTGCTGTTCCAGGTGACCACATACCTGCTCACCATGGTGCCTCTCCTCCTCGAGACTGCACCAGGAGGAGCTGCCACGGCATGGCTGTTCCTTTGCAATTCACGAGCTGTCTTTGACAACTCTGTTGCAACCACAGAAAATATGCTAAAATATTATAATGGCCCTATCACCATTTAATCCGTTCTGTCCAACAGTGAAGTTGGATTTCACAAATCAAAAGCAAGCAGGCAAACTATTTTGACTAAATACTTCCTGTTGGTGAAAGCAGTGGCAGATTCATAAGCCTCCTCTGTTGACCTGACAATAAAGAAGCACTCCTGGTTATGAATTTGCATAGCCAGGGTATGCAGATCTCAGGAGCTTCTTAAGAGATTCTCCTATATTAAATGAAGAGTTGGGGATTAAAGTATAATATTATCATCTTCTCCCTTTCTGTCTCAGATTTCACATCCTCAGCAGCGGAGCCGGGATTAGAGCTTGAGCTCAGGATGTGGTACCAGACAGCTGACAGCATTTCTTCTTGGACAGGTCAGGTTTTTTGTATCGGAGGATTTCTCTGCAGCCTGTTCTGTGGGAAAGCACAACACGCTACGCACACCCTTGACTCCCTGTAATACCCTATAGCAAACACACCCGGCTTCCTGGCAGTCACTTCTTGTCACTCAGGTCCAAAGAAGGTTACTGGACATTCGGAGCTTTAACCACATGGGAGAAGGGAAAACAAAACAGCCTCAAACTCAGACAGATGTCAAAAGAATATTTTCTTAAGCTCATTACACAAAAGAATGATGGCAGAAAACAGCTTTCTGCAACAGCCCTTCTTTTCATCTATGTAAGCAGGACAGGCAAAAGCTCAGGCTGGTCAATGCTGGCTCACCCACCCCAGTGATGTTGCTCCAGTAGTGACCTCCACCCAGCTCAAACCCCAGTCAGTAATTATTTGCCACCCACAGAGAACAGAGCAGCAAGCAGGGTCCATCCTCAGACCCTGGTCCTGCCACCATGCCATTTCCAAGCGGCCCCAGGGATGCTGCAGTATGGCAGCAGAAATCTGATTTTCCAGCACCCAGTGCAAGGTAAGAAAGCCCAAAAACATCTGAAAGCTTCTGCATATGGCATTTCTGTCAAATGCCACAGGTTTTTTTCCATTACTTTTTGAGCAACACCTGAAAAATGAATCAGAAAATAAACACACTGCAGCATGCACTTCATCTTAAAAAGTATTTTATATATATAAGTATCCTTCTGACTTGAAATCACTCCTGATATCTTATATCCTTTTATCTAACTGTACACCTATGTACACCTTCACAGACAAGCCTGGGCCTGTTTCTGTAGTCCCTACACAAATAAAATACCCATCCACTGGAATGGGAACTCTTTTCAGATGAATGTGGCAAGATTTGGCCTTTGGTGCATACGTGCGAGTATCCTGCACACACATTTTAAAATCATTAAAAAAATATAGTAGCTATAGATTTACAACTGATCAAAATCTAAACACAGTAAAACTGCACTTATTACAGTATAGCCCAGGTGAATTTACATTGATCATTCACACGAAGCAAACAAAGGAAAGGAAAGTCTGTTACCATGTAATTACAGTTTAATTGTAATTACAGTTTTGCTTATCCTTTTGTCTGTCTAAAAAGCCCAAAAGGATTTTTGCAACTAAAAAGAGGGATCTGCACCCTTTCTTTCCAATGTATGGATACTTCTTAAGTGCTTACCCATCTTTTTTCTGATGTTTCTTTTTGCAACATACCACTCCTTTCAGTGGATTTTGTTCACTTCGATCACCATAGTAAGGAAAAATCCCTTCCTAAAGAAGGTGGCCTTAGCAAAGCAGCAGCAGCAAAGCAATACTGAAGTCACTACTAGTCCCATAGTCAGGCAGAACAAGGAGCAAGGGCTCTAGGTACCGGCTTCAGCATCATTCCTGTTATCATAAAGCTTAATGCACAGCAAGATGGTCAACCCGTGGGGTCACATTGCTCTCTAAATAGCACTTTCATTACAGCACTTCATTATCAAAGCCCTTTTGCACATAAATCTACAAAACACAGCAAAGACAAAGACCTCTTTTGCATATTAAATCAAGGAAGCCATTTCATCTGCAAGTTCATTCTTAGTGTGCTGCCTGTTTCATAGCCAGACTGTATGGGGTGGTGCTCACTAACACGTGGTATAACGTGGTATAAGACCAAAAAGCACAACAACACAAATATATAAAGTTTAAGCACAGGTCGTTCACTACCCCAGCGGGTTTTTCCCACGCGAGCTCTGATACCTTTGTAAAGGATGTGGGTTGCTTTTAAAGTCATCAGACCTCTGGAGTGTAGTGTAAAGTTATGGAAATACACTCTCACATACCGTCCAGGTCACTGCTGGTCAGCAGGAACTTTTGAAATGGTGACCATTGTGCTTCACTTCCTTTTTGATCAGTTTATCTGTAGCGTGAGCAACTTGGACACATCTCAGCATAGCACAGAGGTTTTTCAAAGAAGCTTTGTGCATTCATGCATTACAAATTCAAAATCCAAGTCCAGATTAGGACTTAAACACTCTCCCCCCTCCGAAAAAATAAGTATCCCTCATACAGAACTAGCACTTTAAACTCCAAATCCTTTATCAAAGATCTTGCAAACTAAGTAAGACATGACAAGGCACCAGACAACAGCCCAGGTGCTTCAGACTAAGAATTTACACGAGGAAACTGTTTATTTAACTATGCCAGCCCAGCTGGAACAGCAAACCCCACCCTCCCGTGTACGCAGCCATACCAGTATGAAAGGGCATGCACCAGCAGCCTACGACACCGTGGTTCAGCAGCCAAAATAAGGCCCCAGCAACATGTGGCATCTTTTCTGCACCAAGGTTTTTGCCAATTTAACTGTATCAGGTAAAGATTTAAGCTTGGCATTAGCAACAGAGTTACACTAGTAACTTTTGACACATACCAGCCCTTTTACTATCCTAATAGTATTCTCAACACACAAAAAAAGTCACATGAAGACATCTGACATCTTGAGATGCATGATTTTAAAATAAGCATCATAATCCAAGCCACGAAGTATCTTCACTATTTTAACTTCATTTCCTGATAGTACTTATCACAGATACCTGAAAGTTTTTAACTCAACCTGCACAACAACGAATCATTCAGATAGTCTTACAAAGTCTTTAATAAAAATCAAGGAGGAAAGGTTTTGGTTTTTTTCTATCTTACGCTGTGATATTTGAAAGAAAAAAATCAACTTGAAAAATGTAACTACGTAATCTCCTTGCTATTCATCCCCAGAGAAACTTGAAGAAGTGTGAAGGCGCCTACTTCTTCAATAAGGACTCCAATTTGAAGCTGAGATGGTCACTGCAGGAGGAAACACACACATTGCTCATGCGTTAGCTGGAAGGAAAGCATTACAGACAATGAAAAAGAAAACACAATCAGCAGAGGAGACCAGAAGTATTAAGACACACGGAGGAAGAAGAAAGGAGTTCTAAAGCAATTGTACACCATGGTCAACACAGTTACCTGTTGCTGTGAATGGGTGTTGAACATTCCTTTCTATCCTGGCTGAAAAAATTCATAAAGTGACCTTGTTTACTCCTATCACATCTATCTGTTATTTTTCACCCATACTTTGTGACATTACAGAACAAAGACCTCAAGTTATATACTTCCCCTTAAAACTATAACGCTACGTTTTCGAAAAGCCAAATGCCAGCAAACAGTGCTTTCAGTAAAATCTGGCAATGACCCCAAGTACCTGATTCAGAAACCTGTGAGAAGTCATACAACCTATGCTAAAATTCTCAATCGCTGATTCTCCTCAAAAGTTTGGTGCTTCTCTTTATAGTGAAATGATAAGTATATCAATGTGCTCTGTTTATCACTAAACCTATTGGAAATGTGCTTCTTATCTGACTTGTGTTCCAGGGCAGTGTATACCCTGGGACAGAGGAGTTTTGCTTCCCATATGCTGTTATGGACCCAACTGTGCTAGCAGGAAAGATGCGGGTATCCTATATCCTATGGGATGCAATGCCTTGAGGAAATTTATATCAAACAATTATTGCATAATCTCAGGGTGTAATAAAACCTCCTACACCATACACAGGCATCAAGTTGCTGTTACACTTTTGTGCCAGAGGAAGAAGTCTCCCCATCAACAGCAGTTGCAGGTCCCCGTATGAACCCGCAGGATCCCCTTGCTGTGCATGTGGAGGAAGTTGAAGATTTCTGAGGGCATAGCATGAAAACCAGGGCGAGGTTTCACATTGTCATAGTAGTGGTGAGTTATAAAAATCCCTGAGGGGTTCATGGGGAAGGCCCAAAAGCCGAAAAGGTGGACCTCTTCACAGAGCTCCAGGGCAGCAGTCACCAGGATCAGTCCGGTGCTAATCCGCTTGGCCCGCACCCCGAGGCCGAGCCAGTAGCGTGAGACATTGATGAGATACTGGGGATGAAAGTAATAAACAGCTTGCTGAGATTCAAAATCATCCAGGACATATTTGACCCGGATGGAGACATCCGTGTTGCGAGTGTTGTAGAAAGCTGGCAGCAGCACAGAAGCGTTCTCATAGACCTGGAGCACGTCGTAGAAGGGTTTCCTCCACTTTTCCAGCTTATGAAATCTAAAGGGAAAAGGATGTGGGTGATGGTCAGACCAGCATATACTCAGTCTGGATGCACCAGACAAGACGGGCTGTTACTGAAATATTTCTGATACACAGGTAATTGAAATGATGTTTCAGTTAGAAAGGGGAATCTATTTAGTTTTGTTGCTAAAGCATCAGTATGAAATGTAGGGGAAAAATGCAGGGGATAAAAAAGTACATATTCTCCCCTCTTTTGGCAATATATTCATTAAACAGTGGCCAGACCTTGTAGGCATTTCCAATCACGTCTCACTTCTCGTTTTATCATGGCATTTCTCCAAGCTCTGGACAGCTGTATAGTCCACTATGCATTGCAGAGATGCATAAAAATGTGGCAAACACTGAAGAAAAGCAAATGTCTAAAATGTCTAACATTTAAAAGAAATCCAAAATGCAATCAAATGTTTTTATGTTGCTTGAGAAAAGAAACAGTCTCCCAGACAGAAAGCAGAGTGGCAATTAGACCCATGGTCAGCAAGGTGGCTTTAAGGTATTCACAAATTTAAAATGAGAATCGCTCAGTCAATCCTGTCTAAAATGTTTAACTGGCATTTCTTAAACACAGGACAACTACTTAAGTATATGACAATTATTTATTTAAGCATTTGGGGTGGGATTCAGTTGCTTCCACCCTGAATGTTTCTAAGTTGTTAGAGATTCCACATACTGAATAATGTTAATTCAAAATGAAATGTATGATTTATAATGTGAACTTAAAGTCATATTGGGAAAAAAACCCTCTCTATATAACAGAATTATGTGAAAGGTAGATTTGGAAAAACAATAGAGACGAAAACACAAAAAAAAAGAAGAAAAGAAATGACCTTTCAGTGATTATACTGGGATTGACCGTCACGACATCCGTCTTTACCCCAACGTCCGTGAAGTATTTCTCAGATATAGGAGGCAAATTGCATCTATAAAGGAAAAATAAATGGTCAGAAAGTAAAAAAAAGTAAATCCTTGTATTGTTTCCGGACTAGAAAGTAGAATTGATTTAAGCATTTTTTCCAAGCAACAAATCTAGAAACAGATTGAGAATTTAAAATTGTATCAAAACATATGCATTAAAATAGTTAAGTTCACAAGGGCTGTATGAAGACCTCTCTTCTTCTCCATGGGTCCAGCTGATCCCTTTTTGCAGATGTAGTCAGTGCTCACTTATTTTGCTTCCTCGGTATCAGTTCAGCTGCTTGCTTAGGCAGGTTAGGACAAGAAATTGGGATGAAGCCCCAAGGACAATAGGTCATAGAATCATAGAATGGTGGGGGTTGGAAGGGACCTCTGGAGATCATCGAGTCCAACACCCTTGCCAACACAGGAAGACCTAGGGCAGGCCACACAGATCCAGGCAGGTCTTCAAAGTCTCTAGAGAAGACACTCAAAAGACTTCCTCAGCAAGAGCTGAGCTGTATTCAATAATTAATAAACAAACTGTATCTGTAACACCACTTTTAACATGTTTATAACCAAGAGAATTTAGGGGAAATTCTGCACAAGAGGCAAATTGGTCCAGTCCTAACTAATCCAAAACTATCTGCTTCTCTCCCTTTTCCCTTTATAATTATCTCCCAGCATAGTGTAAAAGCAGCAATTCTGACTCCACAGATTCAACAGAGGATGTCAAAGCTATTAGGAGAAAATCTGTGAAGATTTGCAAACCTTGACTTTGCCCAGCCTCCACTCACCTTGGCCTTGACCTAGATTCGTCATCTCACAGAATTTAGAGCATCCCTCAAGAGATGCTGGAGCTACTGAAACACACACACATACACACAAGCTATCACACAAGCTTCACTTCCACAGGAAAACCATCTAAAAAAAAAAGGCTTCAGCGTGTGTTATCAGAAGAAACACGAGTGGCCTTGGCAACTAGTTTTACCCTCAGTTTAAGCTAGCGTTTGATACTTGCTGACAGTTCTGAATTTTTTTTGAAGGGATCTACAAGCCTCAATAAAAGCCACCATTGCCAAGATCCCCACATCTCCAAAACACTGCTGTGCCTAATTCCCAAACATCTCCGTATTTCTGAAGATCAGGGCTGAATAAGAGAAAAGTGTGAAGGTATTTAGGGTAAGGGGTGCTCAGTGTTTTCACAATACTGCAGTCCAGCTGTCAGCATCATTTCTCAGTCACAGGGGAGGGTGAGTTGGGCAGCTGAAGAATGCACAAAAATCCTTTGAAGTCCCTCACAGACTCAGGAGGTTCACATCTACCTTGCAGAGAGTCCCTTCTTTACCAGGTCAGAGAAATTTTTTTAGCCACATCATCCTTCTCATAGGCAATGTTATTTCCAGAACTTTTCTCTGTTAAGTCATGAAATGTCCTTCTGGAGCCCTCTGGTATCCTCAGTTCCCCCTCAGCACGGGGCACTGTGCTCAATACATTATACTTGAAAAAGGTTTTCAAATATTTCAATATTTTTTTTTTAATTCCCACCGGGCTTAAGAAAGGTTTGTTGAAAGTGATCATTCCTTATGAAAAATGACACAATCTACATGAACTCTACGTTTGTCATAAGACTGCAAGAATTCATCCCTGCGAAGGGAGTTGTCCCGTGTCTAAATGCACCCAATGTTTGATCACAGATCTCCACTCTCGCCAGTAGATGGAGATAGACAATAACAACTACTAAATGGCATATATGTGTGTGTGTACTTTATGTGTTCTATTGTACTTTAATTAAATGATATCAGAATTTATTTCATTTAAAAAATCTTAGTTGCATCCTGCTGGCTAC
The DNA here is from genome assembly GCA_027560015.1 of Chloroceryle amazona. Taxonomy (NCBI): domain Eukaryota; kingdom Metazoa; phylum Chordata; class Aves; order Coraciiformes; family Cerylidae; genus Chloroceryle; species Chloroceryle amazona. The sequence continues at coordinate 13,498 of JANHFX010017466.1, read as the reverse complement.
AAGCTTCCTGTCAATAAAAGATTTTCCCAGGTGTCTCAAAGGCAGCACTGAATGTTAGCAGTGCTCCATAGGCAGGTTTTGAAGCATTTTAATTTCATTAGTGACCAAGATGGTGATTCCTGGCAGTTCGGTGCTAGACTGGAAAGTGGATGTGATCAGATCTGACCTGAAACACAAGCTTTACTTGAAAACTGATGTCAGGAGACCTTAAAGCTCCTAAACACTAGCACGTCTTTGTGCATAACACTGATCTCAGATGTTTTGGAGATGGTGAACCAAGGGGTTCTTTTGCACAGGTACTGATGGATTTATTCACATTTCCACTGAAGTCCCTAATTAATCAGTGGTACCAAATGCAACCCAATCTCTAAGTTCTGTAGGGATCCAATCTTTTTAATCATTCTTGGTACAGTTCAAGGAAGAGTACTTGTGAAAAGGGAACCCCACTGAAAGTTTTTATACATCAGTGATGACATTTGCTGTCCGTATTTCCACTTCCACTCAACAGCTTGTCAACTCCATGTGCAACATAACATGTACTGTTCCTTTCAGCCATACTGATAGCTGTGATCCAACACGAAAGAAGGGAATCCACAATAATTATTTAATGTCTATGGGGTACACTAGGCTTTTAAGAAGCAAATTATGTAAAGCCCCATCTGCTTCACAGATGAAAACTAAGATAATAGTTTTCTTTAAAGTGGGCAGACACAAGGTTCTGAAAAGAATGAATAGTGAAGTGTTGCTGGCTAGGGCCTGGCGGCCGGAAGATATCGCGATGTACGGGAAGCTAGGACCCCTCTCCCTACAGCCTG
>JANHFX010017466.1:0-11249 GCA_027560015.1 Chloroceryle amazona | reverse complement strand
CCCAGGCTGCCCAGGGCAGTGGTGGGGTCCCCATGATCCCTGGAAGGTTTCAAAGCTGTGAAGCTGTGGTGCTGAGGGCCAGGGGTCAGTGGTGCCCTGGCAGTGCTGGGTTAAGTTGGACTCAATGATCTGAAAGGTCTCTTCCAAACAAAATGATTCTATGATACTATGTGAGATAGAATAGCTTTACAATCCTTATCCATCATTAAAACAGGCAAGAAGAAAAATGGTGCTGTTGTCATTACCGAAACACAAAGTCTGCGCTGTCAATCTCCCGGCCACATTTGCTGTTCTTCAGAATTCCTCCGTTCCCAACAACCGCACATTTCTTAAACTGGGATCGATGGTACGGCATATCCTGCAACATCACAGCAAGGAAACAGTTAAATACCCCAAACCTTGTAGGCAATGAGTCTCCTTTTTACTTTTGTTTTGTTTTTTTGGTGCAGCTGCATCTTGCTGCAGTTGCACAAATCATAGGAAGTTGACACAGGTTCTGGACCACACTATCCCGATGGTGTACATAGAATTGTTTTCTGTGCAAGTAGAGATGGTATGGGCAGCTAACTCTGAGGGGGAAAAAAAAAAAAAGAAAAAAAAAACACAATAACCTGGTTTTGTGTAGATTTAATAATGGAAGAAGTAATTTTAGAAACTCGCTTTCCCTTCTGATTTCCACATGAGGGCATGAACCATAAAATTGGCACACCCCAGGCACTGCCTTCCGAGCTGCCTGCAAAGTGCTTGCTCCTCAGGCTCTGATGTCCTGGTTTTGAGGAGTCTGCACACATAGTTCCAGAGCAGCCAGTAAAGCCCAAGAAGTCTCTCTAAGTCAGACAGGACATTACAGCTATTTATCAGAACCTAGCCCAAATTTTAGTGCTTGTTACCACTAATTGTACTAATAGTATTAGCGATTATTAACTAGCACTTGTACTACCAGCAGTGCCTTAGAGCTTTAGGACTGGTGTAGGATGGACCTTTCTGTATTCTTCGGGCAAAGTCCCATCGTCGTAGGCAGACACGCAGCTGCTGCTGAAGCCAGAGAGAGTGAAAATCACCTCTCTGGGAACAGAACTGGGCTGTTAGGGCAAGAGGGCTGTGACGCAGAACAGAGCCACGCTACACCTTATGAATATGTAGAGATGTGCTTACATAAGCATGAGAGCACTCGTTCTGCTACATACATATTTTATCAATAATTTCATACCACAAACTACAGAGAGACATGACAGTGGCATGACACTTCCAGGTGATTATTCCCAGCACCTTTCCATAGCATTCATGAGCCACAGGGCAAAAGGGCATGCAATTACACCTCTGAGAAAAGCAGCAGCTGCCTAAGAGAGGCAATATAGAGCTGTCTGCACTTTATCCAGCAATTTTTTAACACAAAATGCCTCAGCTGTCCTGAAAGGGAGATCAGAAGCCAGGTCTCCCGTGCTCTCTCCCACATTTCCCATGCTGCAGCCCTGCTCCTGGAAAGAGGGTGGCTTTGGCCACACAGGTGCTGCCAAGTGGATCCCAAAGGCACTTTGTCATAGGATAGAAGAGCTGCAAAGCATCCTCGAGGCATAGCAGGATAAATGCAATGGCAGATAAAGGACACTCCTATCAAAAGTGTAGGTGTCTAGTCTTTCATACACTCATCCGTGCCATCAGGCAGAGTTTTGAGGATTATATTGCCAGACTTGGATGTGCCAATTCTTTACATGTCTTCAGATGTCAAATTGCTTTCCTGCGTCTGAGCTTTTCCCCTGCTCTGCCCAAGTTCCCCATGTGCACACTTAGATAACAGCACTATCCTACCTCTGAGCAGTGCTCAAAAAACATACTGATTAAAAGTGGCTAGACCCCAAAGGACAACTTTAATGACACAAATCTAAGTACTTATCTTGAATATTTTTCTGACTTTCTTAATGGGATAAATTTCAGTTATCCCTCCAAATATGTAATTTTAAATTCATGAGGTGTGCCCCGTGATAAATCAATAGTCACATAAGCTCATTTCTGCACATCAGTCATTATGGGAATTTCCCACTGGTTATAACTTTGAGTGACCCTCAGGTCAAGGATTATTTGCAGAAAAGGTTTTGAATAATCATTATGAAGAATATATTTAAAAATTGTGCAGCCTGCTCACAGATAAGCTGGAAAGAGAAGTATAAAACAGTTAGTCATTGTGAATATGAATCACAAAATACCGTGCCCCTGTAGAAAGAAGCAGACCTACTCTAAATATTGGATTTATTTTATGTACTGTACTTTTGAAAAGTTCTGATCAGTAAGTGCCTCTTTTATTCAGCTTTCTGAAGTTATTTCATTAGCCACTTTGCTACTAGTTCAGTAATATTCTGCAGGAAAATAGATATATCTTGTAAACTAGAGCAGATGACCATTAGAAAATAAGGTAATCAGATAAAATATCATATCAAAAATAAACATTTTCAAAGTAAAAGCAATGCAGTTTGTAAAAACATCAAGTAGCCAACTGCTAAATGCTTGGCTATTGGATAGCATCTAATGCAGCAAGCAGAGTGAAATTGTTTCTGCAAATGGGCAGAGGCATGAGGCACCTTTGGAAACATTTTGAAGATTTCTTGGTTGATATGGAAGATTCCACTAGTATCCACTTCATATTTCAGCTTAGTTCCCAAGGGAGTATTTTTCTGGGTGGTGAACAGAAAGGCAGGGGCATTGCAACACCTCGACAAGGTAGACCTGTAAAATGAAAATGAGAGAAATAAAATCGAGGAGCTAATAGCATACTTCGGGATTTGTGATTACTGTTTCTTCTGACAAGGCATTTTTTCATCAAAAAAGAAACTTTTTAGCTGTAGATAAAACAGTGGTTTGCTGGATTTTCCTTTAGAAAGTTTCAGATTCAGTGAAATTTTCCTTCATTGAGGAACTAAAGACACTACCCCACTTACCAGACCACTGCAGAGCACAGCACACATTGATTACAAAAAAAAACCTCTTAAAGGTCTTAGTTTTGCCTTTGACCTTGCATATGTGCATCAGAAAGATGATGTGGCTCTGACAGATGGGTGCCAGGCAGAGTGGTCATGGCAACAACTCCAAAATCTCAGACAAACGGCCAAAATTTTCTTTGTCTCTGGAATAAAATGGCAGGTATTCCAATGCAAACAAGAACAGTTTTGAAATCTCAGAAATGGGATTCACATCATGAGACAAAAAACATTCATCTCTGATGTGAAATTTAAACAGGAAAAGCATCTTTCCAAACAGGGTTCCATTTCTTAGCTCCCATCTTTCCCTGAATGCTCTTCACTTTTTACTGGTGGAACTGAAAGTCCTGACTTCATTTTACTCTTTCTCCAGAGCCATTCATTTCTCATCTTATACCTTCAGCGAAAAACACATGTCATGGCAAATGCATTAACCTATAAACATAGACAAAGCCAAATGGCTCTCAAACAACCTAGATTAAAATACCTTACCTCTGGCAGATGTGGCCTCATTATGAGTTGGAAGAATAAGCCAGTCTTCTTTATGAGCTTCGTTACAAGCACCAGAAAGCTAATAAAGGTCTATGCAAACATTTCACTGATGTCCAATTACCATTTATATACTTCACTCACGTAGAATGACATACTATGATGATCAGGTCATGGCAGCAATTGAGACTGAATAAATCAATGAGTAATTTCCACTAACAAAATTATTAAATAATTACAAGCAGGCGTTGGGACTGAACTGGGATATTTGAGATATGAACAAACTCTTCACTAGTCCTGCATTAAGGAAATAAAAGAGAAGTTGTTCTTTAATATCCAACTGGTTTCCCAGGGGCAGGTTCCTTGATGTTAAAGTCTGATATGGGATGGCAGAAGACTGTCAAGGAAGTAGCTTTCCTTGGTCCCCAGATACAAAAGCTAGTGTGATTTTTATGCTTCCTCCCTCCCTGCTGCTTAAGTAGCTGCCATTTAACTTTCATTGGATTCTCCCCATCTTGCTGATGGTCCAGAATGGGCAAAGTTCAAAAGCCCACAGCCCACTGTCCTTAGACTAACACTTCTTAGCCTTCTACTAGTCTATCTCCAAACTCAAAAGACTTTGCTTTGCTTTGCTTTCAAGGGACTAGAGTTCCCACACACATTTTGGCAGATAAAATAGCTTCTTTTTTTTTCCCCCCATAAAGATGAAAGTAACACATTACTCACATACTGAATTCTCTGTTCTATAAAACAAAAGAGAAATAGACTTCACTCTTTTTTTTTTTCTTTGATGACTAGCATCATTATTGTTCTTGGCACCAGCTAACAAAGGTTAGGTTACATCTAGGTGCCAGTGGGAGTTTCTTAAGCAGTGATATATCAGTCAGGCAGGTATAGCCAGTGACAGAAGTCTTTCATCTCTTCTTTCTCTAATGTACTGTCTCGGATGGAGAGGGATTCTTGCTTAATGTGCTAGTGTTAGTGGACAGAGAGAGAGTGATGGTCCTCCTGATGGTCTTCAGATAGTCATTTCTCACTGCTCCCACCTCTGGGCTGGCCTCCATACTTCAATGTGCTTCTGGTGCTCTGGGCACAATCATTAGTTCTCTTATTGCAAGCAATCTTTAAGATAGTAAGCTCTAATCCTGAATGGCTCTTGCCTTCAAAGTGGGTTCTGATTACTGTCCAACAAGGAATTTCCAGAAAAAACAAAACAAAACAAAACAAACTAAAATACTTCTAAAAAACTTATCCATGGATCTCACATTGGAAAAACTTCTATGAGCCTGGGACAAACAGTTATTTTTAAAGATGTTAATGACTAACTCAGCACATGCATTCTCACATTCTCTCATTAACTCGTGACAGCTATTTCTTGGAATCATGCAAGATGGCTTGGGAGAAAGCTGGGGGGCCTTATTCTGAACAACAGCTCTGCATTGTGCCAGTATTACAGATTTACCAGATTTAACCAGTCTACATTCCACTCACTCTGAAATAATGAGTTTTCTCTAGACCTACTCAAGTGTGGCCGTTGAATATATCAATATACAACTGTCTTGGTTTAACCACAGAAAGCAACTAAGCATCACACAGCTGCTTGCTCGCTCCTCCACTCTCCTTATGGGACAGGGAGAACAATCAGGAAACAAAGTAAAACTCATGGTTTGAGAAATTGTTTTGACTTCATTCTGCTATTGCCTTCCTAAGACCAATTTCAAAAGTCGTATGTTGAAAGGTCCACGGAGGACATTCAATAAAGAGCAAGTTACATGAAGGAAGACTACATGAGGGAAGTCACATGAAGGAAGTACTACAGAAAAGAACTGCAGAGGTCTCTAAAGACCAGAAAAAATATCTGCATAATCAGGGAGTAATAGCTGAGAAGTCATTAAAACTACGAAGTCATAAACAAGGTCTGAGAGTACCCAATACACCACAGAAAAAGATCCAGTTTGAGTATTTTGTAGGCCAAATTTGCAGTGTCACCTGTGCTATTACCATTTTACACCACCAGAGAGTTAGGCTGATGCATCAGGTACAGTCACTAAGTCTTGGCTCCATTCTCACTTCTGCCTGAGTCATACCTGGAAGTCTTTCCCATACCAAATTCCCTGCCTTTCCTGGGAAGACTGTTCCACATGCCAGAAGAGCTCTCTTTCACTCTTGCTGTCAACTTTTTTAAAGTAGAAAAGCAGTGTATTTATTCAAAAGGGGTACTCCAACAGTAACAGTGTTATAATGCTTACTGTTGCTATCCATATGAAGGTTTGATCTTTCTACGGGAAGCTAAACTCAAACTCAGTCTTAGTCTTACTTAGTCTTACTCAGTCTCATTAATGTGGACTATTCTTACTTGAATAAATTAGCTTCTGTGACATTCATCTCCCATTTGCATATCTGTAGGCTCTTCCATCTGTCAAACAATTCCGTTTGTTTCACCCTAAAAAGATAAAAAGGAAGAAAATAAAAATTCCTATTATTACAAGGGCTTCATTTCCTAAAACAGCTGCATCCAGGGTGCCATATGCAGTAGGCTTCTGATAGAGCAAACCAGTCAGTCCAGCCAGTGTAAGATTTACCATTTTTATTTCTTTCTCTGATCAGACATAGCAACTCTAAGCCATGTACTGTGCACAAGTAGTGGTGGAGCTCTTCAGATGTTTAGAACCGATTTCTATTCCCTGAGAGGTATTTTCCATTTCTTCATGACAAAAAATGCCATACCAAGCAAGAAGCATCTACTTGTACCAAAGTCTGTCCACAGTCTGCTGGGAAGCTTATGAGTGTCTGGCAACTACAGCAGCTTTGAGGGGAAAAACTGCACCTAGCAGAATGGCCCAGCAGAGGGGATATTGGAAAAGAGGATACATTAGGTAACTTGTCCAGCAACCATTATATTTTGGAGAGGTTATTGTAATCTGTGAGATCCAACTACGGACCAGCACCGTTGGTATATCCATTTTATAAATGGCAAGAGCATGCATGCAGGGATGAGTATCTGTGATGGTAAGATGACATGAAAAGCTCTTTATGTAAAGATCTCTCCTTCCCCCTCTGTTAATAAATATACTTTCAGTTATATAGAAAAAAATGACACTCCTATTTCTGCCAGGCTGATACAAAACGACAGATTTTTGGTGATATCACCAGTTCCAACCACTTCTCCCTCAGAGTTCATACATATTTTCCTGTATTTGGACAACAGAGATAACGAACGCCTTGCAAATATCTAGAGCTAGGGAGCACTGTCATGATGTGGCTAGGAAATTTTGAAGCCTGAGATTTCTTCAAGACTGATAGGTCTTAATGAGTTCTCTTCAGGCTTGAGGGCTTTGAATAAAGCAAAGACTTTTAAGATAATTATATATTTAAAGTGAGTAGAATGTAGGTTTTCCCAGGCTGTGGAAGTTACAGGAAGGAATTAGGTCATATTGTACTTTCTGTAGCCCACCAGAGCACATTAACTTGGAAATCTTCCATTACCATAAGGGCTGACTTAGGAAATGTAGCACATTAGAAGCAAGCACTTCAGAAGAGCCCAGCACAGTTCAAGAGCTTAATGTCACATGGCATCTATTGTAAAAGTAAGGATAGCTCCATCCAGCTGAGCAGGTGTCCACTACCTTCTACCTGCCATGGGATAGGACAAAGAGAAATGAGTCCTTCTCTGTACTATCTGATAAGTTTGCAGGAAAGCAGTTCAAAACTCTCCACCTTCAGCAGAACACTGGCAGAAGTGTGACATTCTCACCCCTTCTATTTATTTTTAAGCATTGCAAGTCAGCAAGCAGTGCAAAGTTGTTACTCATGTATCCTTCATCCAGTACCGAATACAGGAGACAAGGACATAACCTACATTTTCCCATGCACAAAGTCAGTGAGGGAGACATGCTCAAAATCATACGGACCTAGAGCAAGAAATTGTATTTTCTGCAGCTCTGTTTGCTGAATGCTATGCACTTGTATCAGTGCACCTTCAACAGTGGTTCTCAGTGCACTTTACAGACCTTAATAAGCCTTGTGGATTTTCAGAAAGATTACTAAACAATGGGGTTTAGATATGGGAAGGGATTAGGCGTAATCTAAGCACCTAAATTCACTGCAATGTTGAAAATGCAAAGCAAAAATACCCTGCTGTGCTCTGTGCAATGAGTTCTGCTGCCAACCTCACTTTTTCCCCCCAGGTCTACTGCTGTGGCTTCATGGATACACTTCATTCAGCTCATTAATTTCCTCATGTACATACAGGACCACAAAAGATAGATATTTTTTGTTTCTAAGAAACACATTTTGTTACCTTTTTTTCTGAGTGCTACTAATGCTACTCCAGGCTGATTGAGGAGGTCAAAAGTACAAATGGGCTCAGAAAAAATATAAGTCAATAAATTGAGAGGTCTATTGTCCACTGTGATTACTGTAGTCTAGTCAATGTTTACCACTCGGCAAGTCCCCTTGCCAGTATTTATTATCAGGAAGGACTAACCTTTTTGCTTCAGTTCTTAGCCTTCACTACTGGCCACTGTCAATGACACAGCCTTAAACTAAATGGATGCTTGCTATGAGTCAGTCTGTCTGCTCTTATTCTTCAATTACCTCGAATATAATATTACAAATAATATTACAGACACCGTTATTTAATTCCAAACAGTGGTACTGACCCTGACCAAAATGTCTTAATGTATGTGAAAAGCCTTCATCTTTTTCAAATGGACTTCAGATCAAATTCAAATGTCACTACTTGCATGTGTAAGTGAACCTCAAGGAATCCCTGATGAGATCCCTACTGATGGGATCTCATCCCATCAATCCATGGGATCCTTGTATCTTTTGACAATGTCATTGTAAGTTATGATGTTCATCCTGCCTGAGAAGTAACCTTTTTATCAAGCATTCATTCACAGAATCAGAATCATTATGGTTGGAAGAGCCCTTTCAGATCATCAAGTCCAACCGTTAGCCCAGCACTGCCAGGGCATCACTAACCTGTGGCCCTCAGCACCACAGCTCCACGGGGGGCTTGGAAACCCCTCCAGGGATCATGGGGACTCCACTCCTGCCCTGGGCAGCCTTGGACAGGACTGGACAATTATTTTCTTTGGGGGAAGACATTTTTCCTCATGCTCAACCTAAACCTTCCCTGGCATAAATTGAAGCTGTTTCCCCTTGTCCTATCACTTGCTCCTTGGGAGAAGAGACCAACCCCATCTGGTTCCAACCTCCTTTCAGGGAGTTGTGTTCATACTTACATAGACAAAACCTTCACCTCCATGATGTCCTGCCGCAATTCCAGGCATTTGGTAGAGTTGTATTCCAAAGGCCCTTCATAAAACTCAAAATACCTGAAGAAGAACAAGAAAAAAAGATTATAAATAAAGCTGAGACTAGAATATTTGTCTTACACATCAATGAAAATTTGCTTATAGTTGTCCTTTATGATTTCTACCTCACTTTGGACTATACTGTTTGGCCCACAGGTAGGTTATTACTTGACAGGAAAACACAGATGTTGTTGCTGATTGCAGAACAGCCACCCACATCCAGTTTTTTACTCCTGCAAGAGTTCATTTACCGTTTCTTGCTACCTCTTCCATCAGTCAGCACATGGCAGCTGACACTGAAAGTCAGGGTGGTCACTGATCACCTAAGGAACACTGTTCCCATCCTTTGAGTGTCTGAATATGCTGACAGCTTAAAAATCAGTTTGTTAACTGTTGCTCTTAAGTGGAAAACAAAGTTCTGGAGGTTGCATCTTGTCCGTGGACACTGTTGCATAGCTCTGCACAACTGAGCTTTTCACAGGTCTTTACTCTTTTGGTATATTCAGAGAGGAAGGGAAGCAGGGATTTTCTTCTCTGAAAACTTGAGATGGTTTTGAGAATGAAAGAATTTCAATGCTCAGACATGGCACGAATGACAGTGCTGTTCTTAAATAAAATACAGACATAAATATTTACTCTTTTTGATTAAATTCCTCCACCTTAGCCATCAGACTGAAGTGAAGGGAAAACAAAACACAGTGGTGGCTATTCCTGTTTAGGGGCCAGAGAAAGTGCAGGCTGTCCAATGAAGTCAAGGAGACTATGCTGAAACGACAAAAAATGATTTAGACCTTCTCCGATACAGACCAAGCTCCGTATCATTTTCATTACTTATCATTATAAGTCTGTATTAAAACCTAGTACCTAAGAGCTGTGCACACCCACAGAGCAGTTATGGGCATAATGAAGAAATATGAGGAGATGACCTGCAGAAATTGGTATAATGACCAAGGCTAGAGCAAGCTATTTTGATTGACACTTTAAAAATCTCAGAATTCATGAGGCTGTAACTCCAAACTATCTCTTGAATTTTCAATATGAAGGAAAAATACAAGATTCCTGGAAGAACTTTATTTAAACCATCATTGGAAACTTAATGTTTTGGGTTTGGGTCTAACAAGGCCTCCAAAGGCCAGAAGCATCTAAAAGCAAACAGCTTCTGAATTTTGCCTGTTAAGTATCTTCAGAAATCAACCTGATAAAGTGGGGAAGAGAGAAACCCATAGAAGGGAGAAAGGGACTACAGTATGTGACTGGAAAAAGCACAAAAGCTTCCTAAAGCAACCTGCTACCAACTGGGAATGTTTCTAACCTGTCAAATGCTGCTTTAAGAAGTGTCTCCTTCACCTCTCCCTGAAGTTTTCACCATCTCAGCTTTGCCAAATCCCAAACCAACCATTTATGTGATCCAGCGAGGGGTATCAAACCTTGAGACTGAAAGGAGGAAGCTCATGCCTAAATGGTGGCAGGAGGAGAACATCATAAATTCCTAATAAAGAAGTAAAGACTGGTTTCTGCCAGAAAAAAAAAATAAAATAGCTCAGCAATCTTAAAAAAAAAGTGACCATGGAAATGTGCTTGCATAGTCTTCAAGGCAACAAGTATATTTTATGAGTTTTGTAGAGGAAATGATGTATTTAAAGCTCTCCATAATCAGCAACAAATCTGTGAGAAGACCTCCTCAGCCTCCAAAAACAAGATAGAGTTTATGTAGCAGGAACCTTCACCTGGTCTCACACCGAAAGTCTCGTGCTCTCATTCACCAGGACATTCAGCTTTTACTGAAGAGTAGCTGAAATCGATTTCACTGATCCATCTCCTGCATGTTTGTCTTGTTGAGATGGAGCTGAACAACTTGTGTCTTTTGAAAGCTGCTGCATCTCAAACTGCATTAGGACCTCACCTTGTTGCACCAGGCCAAAGCCCGGTGCAGATGTACTTCAGAAAAATTTCCTAAACTAAGCTGAAATCTCTCTGTCAAGCCCACACCACAGGACTTCTTGTTGGTCACAGAATTTTACAAGGGTGAAGAACACAACTTTTTTGTCCTCTTCCAGTGCTCATTTTTCTTCTTCTATTTTGCAGTATAGAATCACAGAATGTTTTGGTCTGGATGGGACCTTAAAGTTTATCCCGTTCCATCTCCTCTGCCATGGACAGGGACACCTTCCACTAGACCAGGTTGCTGAGACCCCCATCCAACCTCACCTTGAACACTTCCAGGGATGAAACATCTACAACTACTCTGGGCAACATCTGCCTTTGTCTCACCACCCTCAGTGTAAACAATTTCTTCCTACTATCTAAGCTAAAGATACTCTCTTTCAGTTTGAAACCATTACTCTTCATCCTATTACTGCATTCCCTGATAAGGAAGTCCTCTCCAGCTTTCCTGTAGCACCCCTTTAAGTATTGAAAGAACACAAGGTCTCCCCGGATGGAGCCTTCTCCTCTGCAGGCTGAACCC
>JANHFX010017464.1:3950-18404 GCA_027560015.1 Chloroceryle amazona | reverse complement strand
AGAAATACAAAACAAGAGAAATTCAACGGTACAAAGAAACACCCCGAAACAGAGTCCGCATACAATCCGACACTGCCCAGTCCTCCTTGCAACTCCTCTGGTGCCACCCGCATCACAGTGGTGCCCCTGCACCTGCCCCAGTGCCCCCAGGCCCACAGCAACCTCCCTGCCTCTACCCTGATGCCTCCTGCCAGTCCCCTGGCACGTGCCCAATGCACCCAGCATCACCCTGGTGCCCTGTGCCTTCCTTTGATGTCCCTGCTTTGCCCAAGTCCTCTCACCCTGTCTCAGTCCTCCACTTCCCGCCAGATTCCCAGTCTCCTCACCTCACGCAGTCCCCCTCCCAGCCCAGCCATCTGCTGCCAGCTAGGAGCACCCATCCCTGCCCCAGCTGCTGCCTGAGCACCATCCTGGGAGCACCCCTGGGGGGACCCCATGGTTCCTGGGTTCCCCTCACTCCTCAGCCTCTCTCAGACACCCTTAAAAGCTCCCACTTGCCCACTGACCCTGGGCCAGCCCCCCTGCTCTGGGAGGTGCCCCATCTCCCACATGCCATCCCTTGTGGCTCCCAGATTGCGGGTGAGCAGGGAGGGATGCCCAGGCAGCCCAGAGAGCGGGGATACCACCTGGCAGTGGGCAGGAGGGGGCACTGGCAGAGTGCTTCAGCCAGCTCCAAACTGTACCTGTGCATCCCCAGAGCCAGGACAGAAGGACACCTTGAGCTGGGCCGAGCCCTCTGTCTGGTACTGCCTGTGTCATGGGGACCCTTGGACGCCGAGTGAGTCCGCAGACCCCTCTGGCCAGGGGACAACGGGCTGCAGGACACGGTACTGTCACCTCTTCCCATCGTTCCTACCTGGCACAAATATGCAGGAAATGTTCTCCAGTGGAAGAACACGGCCGGGGAAAGCAGGCGGCTGCTGCCACCGCCTGCCAGTGGCTTCTGCCAGCAACAGCAGCGCGGCATCGGCACTGCCAGGGCTGCCGCTGAGGAGGAGCTGCCTCCTGTTCCCCTTTCAAGTTGCCCAGGGTGTAATTAAAAGCCTGATTTGCTTTGCTTCCCCCGGGCTGTTTGTGCCTACCCTGCCTGCAGCCCCAGCCTCTTGGACCTGGCTCAAGCTACCTCTTGGGCATCTCTGCTGAGCTCCCCCCCAGTCTGTGCACACCACGCTCCTACTGGGAGTAAGGACTGCAGCCAAGAGCAAGGGGAAAGCTTCCTGCCCACCACTCCATCATGACGGACCATCGTCATGGAGCAGGGAATCAATCAAAAAAAGAAGTAAAATCACCTTTGTAAAAGCTTTGCCTTGGTGGGTTGTGCCCAGTGATACTTCATGCGGAGTCCAAGAGTGATGAGACCTTCCTGTATCCCCAGTCCCATCCTTGGTGCAGCTGTAGTCCCCCCTGGGTGTTCCTGGGGGTCCTGGTTCTCCTTTGCATGCTCCTCGCCAATCCCACCATGGCCATGATGAACACTACATGATACATCTTGGACACCTTCATTAGCATTGACATGTTTGATTCAGGGGAGACTTTCTTGCTCTCGACAACTTCCTCAAAGGAGGTTGGACCAAAGTGGAACATTTTCTTCCCCACAAGGTTTGTCCAGGCCTGGCCCAGGCTGTCCAGAGCAGTGGTGGAGTCCCCACCCCTGGAGGGGTTTCAAAGCTGTGGAGATGTGGTGCTGAGGGACATGGGTTAGTGGTGTCCTGGCAGTGCTGGGTTAACGGTTGAACTCGATGCTCTTAAGGGCCTCTTCCCACCAAAACCATTCTATGACTCTGTGCTGCGTAACACCCTCATTAGCATCAACACCACTCTCAGAGGCCACCAGGGTGGTATCGCTGTTCCCTTCTCTCCGGGCTGCCCAGGACAGGGCATCTCGTCCCTGCGCCTCTTTCCCTCTGCTCCTGGACAGGGAGTTTCATCCCAGCCGCCCACCCTGTTCACCCGTGGCGAGCAGCTCCAGCCGGCACCCCGGGGCAGCCCGGAGCATCCCCGACGCCGGAGCATCCCGGCGGAACATGCCGGGGATGTCCGCGGGAGGGCGCGCCGAGCACCGAGCGGATGTTACCGGGAGGGGCGTGGTCGGGCGTGACCGGGGGCGTGGCCTCAGCGCTCCCGCCCCTGCTAGCGGCGCGGCGGCGGCGGCGGCGGCAGCGCTGCCATGGCGGAGGCGTCGGTGACCTGCCGGGTGCAGTACCTGGAGGACGCGGATCCCTTCGGCTGCGGCAGCTTCCCGGAGCCCCGGCGGGCCCCGGTTTACGCTGTGGAGGAGGCGCTGGCTCTGGGAGCGCAGCTGCCCGCCCTGCATCGCCTGCTCGGGGCCCCGCTGCCGGTGAGGGGGAGTCGGGGGCGAGAGGGAAAGGCACCGGACAGTCACCGGGGAGGGAGTGGGGGATCGTCGGCTGGAAGGAGGGGGGAGGCGAAGGCCGGGGTGATGCGTCCCCGCCGGAGCCCGGGCAGCGCTCCCGGGGTGAGTCACGGCGGAATCCGCGAGCCCCCGCGGGAGATGCCAGCTCTCGGCCGGGCCCGGATGAGTCGGCGGGGAGGAAGAGGATGTGCTTGCTCAGAGCAGGCAGGAACCCGGGCAGGGGGAAGCAGGACGAGTGTAGGCGGCCATCCCCGTGTCGCCGGGGCTGAGCACGCTCTCACACCAGCATCTCCGCTTCCCCACTGGCTACTGGGAGCCTTGACGGGAGCACGCCGGCTCCCGGGCACCGGGGACCGGCCGGCGTCCCAGCTCGCTGCAGCACGTGGGCCTTGGGGAGGGGACAGGGAGCCCGAGGACCACTAGCCCCTCGCCCCTCCGGTTCCATGAGTGGTGCGGAAATTGGTGCTGAGCAGTTTCCTCCCGCCGGGAGGAAGGCGGGAGCCGGAGCAGGGCACCGCGTCTTGTTTGCATATGGCCTTAGGCCTGATCCGGGCTGGGGAGTGGAGGAGACGGAGACCTTCCCTCCTGGGGACCTTCTGTTGGTGTGATGCTTCCAGAGCATAATTGACGGGATGGGGATGGGCTTGTCGTCCTCCGCAGGAACGCAGGACCCGGCAGTGTTTTGGCAATGGCTGGGCATGTTTGTCCTGCAGCACAGCAGGAGCCCAGGCAGGCAGGGAGAGTGTGCCCAGAGGTGGACGGGAGAGCTGGGGGCAGCAGGAGGGGTTGTGCTTGGCTCCGAGCTCGCTGCCCTGCTGGGGGAAAGGGGATCGCTGCAAGACCTTTGACTGCAACAAAAAAACCCTTCCCTCTTATCCCCCTTTTCATTTTTTTTTTGAGCAGGATGGCAGCGTCTCATGTCGTCGCCGTCATGGGATTTTTAGGTGGTGACTAAATGGAGTTTGTTTGGGAACAAACAGCCCTGAGACATGACGAATGGAGCGAACTCAAATTTCAAGCGTGTGCTCTCCTCCCTGGGCAGGAGTTGGCTGTAATGGGATCACCAGCCCAGGGTGGTAGCATGGAGTGGCTGCACACAGTGTTCTTGAGGGCAGAAGGGTTGCAAGGAGGTCCTGTGCTGGGCAGAGGTGTGTTGATTCCAGGATTTCAGGCTCTGTTCTCTGGCTAAGCCAAGCTCCCGATGTGTTTTTTTTTCTGTAGTTTCCCTGCAGAGCTCCATGACCCTTGGTAAAATCACAGACAAGTGCTAGGACCCTGCTCTGGGCTTACAGACCAGGTTCCTGGTTTGTATGGGTTATATAGGTTAGGTTACTGTTATGTAGGTTATATAGCTGTTGCCTTTATTACATGGAGCTTTTGGTGCCAGTGATGGATGCAGAACATCCCAGCCTGCCAATCTGGGATGGGGTTTGCATGAGCTGACATCTTCGTCGGGAGCCTCCTGCAGTGGGATCTACACCCTGTGGACTGAGGTCAGTCTCCCAAAGCACCTGGCTCAGTCCAAACTGGGAGCTGGCATCCTGGAGCCATGCAGCCATCATGACCCTGGCACAACCAGCCAAAACCTCCCTTGGTGCCCTTTGTGCCAGGTAGCACTCGGCTCTATTACTTACCGCCCTAAAATTAGTAAATGAACAGTCAGATTTTTCCCAAGGAACTGTCTGGAAAAAATATTCAGCTGGGGATGCCCAGTGCCAGGCTTGTCCTGCTGGGCTGTGTGCCCAGAGCTGTGGAGGAGGAGGAAACAGTTGGGAGGGAGCTCGGTTGGGGGTCCCCACATTGTTGTCAGACCAAACAACAGGCACCCAGGGGATGAGCTGCTGCAGGGGACCAGCCTGCCCTCCCTGGGCACAGTAGAGGTGCTCCTGGAGCTGAGATCAGCCTGGAGATGATGAACAGGTTTCTGTGCCAGCATCTCTGCCTTGAACAGTCTGTCCTGCCCTGTGACACCCTCAGCGCTTCCTCTCCCTGAGCGTGACCCACCGCTGATGACTTTTTCATGCTCTCCGGAAAGTGTGTTTGTGCTTGAAAATACCTTCCCGCTTTGTTTGCTGCCGCCACATTGTTCAGGTTCAGGCTGATACTATCTTCTCCTGCTTTCCAGCATTTTTCAGTACCCTTGGGTGATGCTTGCGCTGGGTGGGAGGTGTTTCTGAACCTCTGCAAGCATGTTTTGACAGGGCGGATTGTTTTGGCTGTCCCTTCGGTCCCCAAAGGCCACTGTGCTCCCTTGTCCCGTCACTATCTCACCTCCGAAATCTAGGGATTCTTCCAAACAATTGAAAAACCTAGTGGGCTGGAGCTTCACTTTCACCTTCCTCCTCCAGAAACCTGGGGAAGAGCAAACAGCTTGCTGGCCTTGGTGCCATAAGCTTGCTGCAAGCTTGGGGTGACCTCAGTGCACACATGGCAGCATGCAAGTCACATCCCACCAGACCTGCTTGGAGAGACAGCTTAAGGGGGCGTTTCTTCAAGGGTCTTTGCCCCCCTTAACCTCTGCCAGGCTTGGAAGCAGTGAGATGGGGTTGTTGACAGGGATGCCATCCCCCTAAATTAGCTGCCTTGAAAGTGCTTGTTGCTGAATGCTTAGAGCTGAGTGTTAGTTCCCAGCAGCCTCCAGAGCTCCCCAGCTCTCGGCAGGGTGCTCCTGTGGGTCCTGGGACAGGAGCTGTGGCCGGGCAGTCATGCCATGGTTTTGCTGGGACACCATCTGCTCACCACTGCTGATGAGAAATGAGGGATCTGTTACAAGCAACAAGCCTGGCTGGAGGAGCTCTGAGAGGGGTGTGCACGAGCGAGTGTGTAGTTCCAGGACAACTCTTCGTGACCTCCAGAGAACCCTCCTGGCCTGGGTATTTTTGACCCCGCTCCATCCCCGTGACAAGGCAGTTGCAGCACTCCCATCCACGTGCTGCCATCTGTCAGGCAGGAGCAGGCTGGAGGCTGTGACCAAGTGCCTGGGTAATAAACACCTCTCTTAGCCCCACAACTGGATTGTGGTGAGCACGCTTGGTTGCCGACTGGGTTTGCTCTTGTGGTGTAGCTCTATGAACCATCAATCCCATGTGTTTTCGGGGGGTGAGCAGAGCCTTGCAATGCTGGGTGTTTCTGCATTGCTGTGTTAAATTGTTGCTTCAGCTGGAGCAAATAATACTTTCTTTTTTCTGTAACTTTCCTGTAGCCTTCCTCGAAGAGCCACAGCAATGTTGGGAAATGATGGTTAAGTAAGGAAAGTGGGGGTTGGGGAAGTGTTTCCTCTGCCAGCAGATAAAGAGGATATTCACTGCCCAGCCTTGGAGCATCCTCCTGCATGGGGATGCAGTGATAGGGGTGAGCAGGAAGAAGTGACAAGGAGGTGGGTGGTATGAGTTTGACTGTGGGTGAAGGACATCTCCATCTCAGAGGTGGAGATGTCTCCAGCAGAATTCCATGGTCTGGGGAGACAGTCCCACTCTGGAGGGAGCCACCTTTGTCTGGGGACTCACTTGCCTGGCATGTGTGTCCTTGCTGAGCTTGGAGCCAGCCACAGCTGCTGGGTGTTGATAGGATCGGGAAGATCGGTGTGTTTCCATCTTCCCCATGTCTCAGGTTTGAGACATCAGGTAGTGGGGGTGTTTTTAACATAGGAAGGGGAACACTCTCTAGACCATGGGGTCCTTGACCCCACTGGCACTGGCATCAGCATCTTCTCCTCAGCAAGACCCCAGAACCTCCCTGTATGCTGGATGAAGGACATAGTGGTGCTGCATGGTGGCTGGGGCTCCCAGGAGCTGGAGGTGTGAGTGTGGGATGCTTTCCTCCCCCAGCTCCATTTGCCTGCAAGTCCCCATGACCCTCAAAATCCCAGTACATGTTCAAATGGTTTTACAGGCAGGAGGCAGATAGATCACAGCTGCCCTGCACCAGGAGCCATTGGCACCCCATGACCCCAGTGTGCCATCCCCAGCAGCACAGCCCAGAGGTCCTGGCTCAGCCCCTGTGTGGTGTAAACCCCTCATCCGGATAACTGGAGTAACCCTGGCCCTGGGGCAGTCAGTGCTCCCTGGCGTGGAAGTTCTGCCCTGGGATTTTTGGCAGGGCAGCGTGAGCCTGGAGCAAATGGTCTCCATCCCAGGGGCCTGCTGCTTGCTGGGAGGGGTCACAGCTAAACTGAGTCCCAGTGCTCGGAGCATCCCTTGTGGGGAGTGCTGCCAAGCTTATGCCGGAAACATGCACAGGTCGAGTCCCAGGGGCTCGGCCTCCCTCACCAGCTGGGACATGTCACTGGCCCTGGTAGGAGCTGCGGATGCTAAAACTCTGGCTTGACAGGGGTCTGGCAGCCCAGAGAAGGCAAAGCTTTTGTACTGGAGCTGAGCTGCTCTTTGCTGTGTTTGAGTGCCCAGGAGGATGCAGGGATGCCTGAGGGGATACAGGTTTGGTCTTCAAAGCCTGGGTGGATGCAGAGATGCCCAGGAGAACCTGTCCCTATGGAGGAATTGAAGCTTTTCCCAGCAGACAAACCCTGGATGAGGTCAGTGTTAGTGCCACGCAGAGCTGGCAGCCAGGAGCACTTGTTCTGGTGCCAGCAGCCTGTATTTGGTTGCCATGGCTGGCTGGAGTGGCCAGCAACCATGGGAGGTGGAGCGGGGCACTAACAACATAACCACTGCACCCAACCTAATGGCAGTGCCCTGCCAAATTGCCTCTTAATCCCAAGGTTTAGTCAGGGTTGTTAATTACTGTAACGCACGTGGCAGGGTTTTTGCCCTCTTGTTTTAATGTGATGCTCACAGCAAAGTCATACGTTCGAGCTCTTGCACACTCTTGTGCCACAAGGAGAAGATGGGGCTTTCATGGAAAGCAGCCACAGTGGGGTGCAGGAGCCATACCCAGTGTTGCTGTGGGTCACCAGCCTAGTCGTCCGAGGGTGGCCAGGGCAGAGTTTTATACAAAACCCGATAAAAGGGTTTTATCTCCAGTCCTTAGCTGCTCAATGCAGATTTGGGAAGGAGCATCAGTTCCTCAGAGGGGGGGTGAGCTAGGAGAGGGAAGGCTGCAAATGAGCTGACCCAGGAGACCTGCAGAGGTGCTGTAGGGCCTCGGGTGGCTCAGGGGCTTTGCAGGTGCTGTGACTGGAGCACCTCTGGGTGCTGTGCCCAATGGCTGGGGTCTACTGTGGGTGCTGTATGTGGACTTCTGGGGGAGATGCCCTCACCCTAGCTTTGCCTCAGGCTGTGCTTTTCCCCATCCTGCTGTGGGCTGAGCCAGAGGCTGCATCAGCTGGGGGATATCCCTGTGGGATTTGCCCTGGTTTGGGGTGTCTGTGGCTGGTCCAGGTGCCTTGGCAGATCCCACAGACCCGGACCCCGTGATCCCAGTTGAAGGCACCAGCTCTGGGAGGAGATGGATCCTGCCCTGGTTACAACCCAGCTGACTAAGGGGAGCCACAGGGAGTGGATCAGCCTCTTGCCATGGCTTCCGCCCAAGAGCTTGCCGAGGAGCCTGGCGGCAATGGGGCCGCCCTTGCTCTGCCTTTTCCCAGCCTGGGGCTCTATGTTTCTCCTCAGTCTGCCACTGCTGGGGCAGAGGGTACTGGGACATCTCTCTATGGCACCAGTGCTTGGGGACAGAATAGGACCTGTTATCCTGTTCTGGGATGTGGATGCCTGGTGAGCTTGGTGCAGGTGGGAGGGTTATCCAGGGATGCTGGATTCTCTGGGAGGGCTGTGATGGGCACAGGGGCTCAGCCGGGCTGTCTGCATCCCCAGCTGGAGGACTGCACGCTGCAGGTCTCACCCTCTGGACACTATTTGGACCTCGACTTGTCCCTGCTAGAGCAGAAGGATGATCTGGAGGGTTTCTACGAGGAGGTCAGGTGAGGCATGTGGGGCACCTGAGCCCTCCGGGGATGGAACACAGGGATCCATGTGCTTGGAGGCACTGGGAGCTGTGGCTGAGGGGCTGGTGACCAGGATGGTCTGCACTGCAGGTGCTCATGTGGTGTTCCCCCCACCCTAGGAAGGGGAGACGGCCGACCCTGATCCTGCGCACACAGCTCTCCGTCCGAGTCCATGCCATCATCGGTGAGTCGGAGCTGCTCTCTCCTCCAGGCTGGTGTGGGTCTGGTGGCTCAGCCCCCTCCACATGGGTCTCTGTGGTGAGTTTTGGCCGGGCTTTTTGTGATGGAGAGAAGGAGCAATACAGCCCAGGGCTGCTCCCACCCCATAACCCACCTACTAGAGGCGCAGGGGACATGGTCCCCACGAAGCTGGTGGGGACCTGCCGGGTTAATCCCCTCCATCCTCCAAGATCAGGACTTTTGCCTCTTTGGCTGGGAGCCCACCACAGATATTCTGGGTCATTCAGGCAAACTCTAAATATAGCTTTGCACAACACAAACAAATAGCTTGCGTGTGGCAGAAGAGCACTGCTGCAGCTTCAGGCAGCCCGCTCAGAGGTCCTGCAAAATATCTGGGAGTCTCGAGCCTTTTTGTCTACTTAGCAGAGGGGGAAAACAAGCCCTGAGCAGGGCGATGCTGGCTGTGCATCAGCTGGCTGTGCAGGGCTGTGGCCGAGCGATGCAGGAAGGGGCAGGAAGGCTGGGGTCGAGGTCATGCTCTTTGCCAGTGGTTCCCAGGCTCCGGCTCAGCCATCGGCCCCTCTGCTTTCCCTCTCAGCAGCTCTGCTTTCCCTCTCAGCCGCTCTGACAAGCTGATAAGTGAGCAGAGGAGGCTGCTGGGACCTCTTGTTTTACAGACCCCTCATCAGCATGTCTGGAGGGCTCCTTGGACAGCTTGATTTTGGCTTATTACAGTCTAAGCCTGACCCAAATATGTTGGGATGCTCGGATAACTCAATTTTTGGATGCGGGAAGCACTGGCTCCTGATGCCTTTGGTCTCCACCCGTTGGAGCAGAGCTTTCCAGCTTCCCATTACCCCGGCTGCTCTGTGCTGGCTCCTGCCTGCAGGCTCTGTCCCCATGAGCACGTAGTCTCCATTCAGTGTCCAGCCTGGTGACCGTCCTATTGTCCTCAAGCAGCTGATGTCACGTTGCTATCCATCTCTATCCTGTGGCTTTTCTCAAGCTGTGGGGCTGCTGGGGGCTCCAGGGACGTGCCAGGACTGTGCCCGAGGAGGGACAGCTAGAAGTAGCTCAGCCTCCTGCCCATGTTCCTGTTTCAGTTCCGCACAGGAAACCAGAGGGGATATTTATGTCATTGCTGGGCAGAGAAAAAAATAAAAGGCAAAATAAGGAAATAGGAAGGTGGCAGAGCTGAAATAAATAGTTGTGGAGCTGCAGCTGCTTCCACCCTGCATGTTCTGCAGCCAGAGGTGATGCTGGCATCCTGGGATGGTGGCACAGGGGTTGTGCTGGGATGCGGGGCTTTCCCAGGCAGCTGGGAGCCTTCTGGAGCCCCAGTTCAGCTCTGCAGGTCATGCCATCACGCTACATCTCCCTGTTCCTTCCAGAGAAGCTGTACAACTCACAGGGTCCAGAGCTGCGGCGATCCCTCTTCTCCCTCAAGCAGCTCTTTCAGGTACAGTGGTGCTGGTGCAGTGAGTGAGGGGCTTGTGGGGGCTCCCCCAGGGGCTGATTACCTGTCCCCACCTCCCCACACTGTGGTAACCCCAGTGCTGTGCCCCACAGGAGGACAAGGACCTGGTGCCGGAGTTCGTGAACATGGATGGGTTGACGTGTCTGATCAAAGTGGGGGCAGAGGCCGACCAGAACTACCAGAACTACATCCTCCGGGGTTGGTATTTGGGCACCTCTCACCCCAAGGAGGAAGGCTGCACCTGGGGGGAGGGGGGAGGCAAGCAGGTGAATTTGCCTGGGCTGCCTTGTGGGCAGCTTCCAGACCTTGCCCTTGGCATGGCAATGTAGCGTGGGGCTGGGAAAGCCCTACCCCCGCCCACTCCCTGCCTTGCAGCCTTAAGCCAGATCATGCTCTTCGTGGATGGGATGCAGGGTGTCATCAACCACAATGAGACCGTCCAGTGGCTGTACACACTGTCAGGAAGCCTGGTAAGCTCCTGATGATGTTGGGAGGCTTCCTGTGCCCCCCACTGCACCCTTTTTCCCCATCTATGGACATCCCCTTGCACTGTCCCTTAGGGGCTTTACCTAAACCACTGCCTTTGGGCTTGGTGCCCTGGTACCTTTGGGTGTGTGACGTCCTGCTCACACCCATCTTGAACTCACCCAGGGTGTTCAAGAGTTCCCTGTCCCGATGTGACCTGGGCACAGAGCTTGAGCGAGCAGGTCCCATTCTAGGTCCCTTCCCGGTGCCCCTTGGCCATCAGCATCATATCTGCGGGCTGGTCCCTGGCCCCGTGGCAAAGCCCCCAGCCCTGGGGTATGGGCATAGCCACCCCACAGTGCCCCAGCATTGTGCTGGCAGCCCCCTGCCACCATCCCAGCCACTGTCCCTTGTCCCAGTATCGCCTGGTGGTGAAGATGGCACTGAAGCTGCTGCTGGTGTTCGTGGAGTACACAGAGCCCAACGCCCTGCTCCTCATCCGCGCCGTCAATGCTGTGGACCAAGCAAGAGGTGGGTGCAGCCCCAGCCACCCCTGCTGGGGGACAGTGTCCTCTCCTCAGCCTGTGTGTCACCTCGCATGTTGCTTTCCCCAGGCACGTGCCCGTGGTCCAATCTGATGGCCATCCTGGAGCAACGCAACGGGGCTGACACAGAGCTGCTGGTGTTCACCATGACACTGATCAACAAGGTCCAGGGAGGGGAGGTGGCAGGGTGTCCTCGCCGGGGCTCAGTGTGGGTCACACCAATCCCAGCAGCATCCCTCTGGTCCTGCTCAGACACTGGCAGCCCTCCCGGACCAGGACACCTTCTATGATGTGACAGACTGCCTGGAGCAGCAGGGCATGGAGCGGGTGGTGCAGCAGTACCTGGGCAGCAAGGGCACCGACCTTGACCTGAAGCAGCAGTTCACACTCTACGAGGTAAGTGGGGCCCCCATGGGATCCAACCGTGCGCCACTTCCCTGTGGCAGCAGGGAGGGTGGGTGCAGGGGGCTGAGCCTGATGCTTCCCCGGCCCCTCTGCAGAGTGCTCTCAAGCTGGAGGATGGGGTGGAAGAGCCGCCCGCGGGGGGACGCAAGGAACGGAGGAGAACGGAGGAAGGCCGGCGTGGGTGGCGATCCCAGGGCAGCTGCTTGGAGCCTGGTCCTGATGCCCAGATGCTGGTGGGGTCCCCTGGCACCCCAAAGGAGTCCCCCACTGAGGACATCCCCGTTGTCCCCACATCTTGTAGTCCTGCAGAGTAAGTGTGATTGGACATGACCTGTGGTGGGTGGCAAAGATGCTGGAATGTGGCAGCACTTGGGTACATTCCTGGGGCCATGGTGGGATGTAGCCCTCTGGGACCCACTCTGTCCCTGTCACCTCTCCACAGCAGTGTTGCCAAGAAGGCCACCTCAGCATCCTGGCTTGGAGCAACACTGGTGTGCCCAGCAGAACTAGGGAGGAGATCATCCCCCTGGACTGGGTACTGCAGAGGCTGCCTCTAAAATCCTGGGTACAGTTTTGGGCCCCTCACTCCATGGACACTGAGGGACTGGAGCGTGTCCAGAGAAGGGCAGCGGAGCTGGGGAAGGGTCTAGAGCACAAGTGTGGTGAGGAGCAGCTGAGGGACCTGGGGTTGTTGAGCCTGGAGAAAAGGAGGCTCAGGGGAGACCTTCTGGCTCTCAACAACTCCCTGACATGAGGCTGGAGCCAGGTGGGGTTGGTCACTTCTCCCAAGGAACAAGCGACAGGACAAGAGGAAAGAGCCTCAGGTTACCCTGTGGGAGGTTTAGGTTGAATCTTGAAGGTTGTGAAGGTTGGCCCAGGCTGCCCAGGGCAGTGGGGGAGTCCCCATGATCCCTGGAGGTGTTTCAAAGCTGTGGAGATGTGGTGCTGGGGGATGTGGTTTAGTGGTGCCCTGGCAGTGCTGGGTTAATGGTTGGACTCAATGATCCAAAAGGTCTCTCCCATCTTAAATGATTCTGTGATTCTTCCAGACCCTGTCCCTTCAGTGTCTACAACAGCGCATCCAGCGTGCGGCTGTCCCTGGCCTCCCCACAAGCTGAGCAGCCCCCGGGCCTCGGCGAGCGCAGTGTCTACAAGTAAGGAGCCAGGAGAAGCTGGGGACACGGGGGTTCCCCCCAGGGTGGTTCCCAGGAGCGTGGCATGCCCCCGTCCAGAGGAGAAACTGGGTGTCTGGGTGGGCACTAGGACTGGAGAGAAGTGTGATGGGGCAGCGGGCATCTGAGAGGGTCCAGCCCTGGGCATCCTTTGGGAACACACAGCTCTGCTCCAGCTCCTCCTCACTCTTCCTCTCTGCCCACGCTTGTCCCCTCCTCTGCCCACTCTTTCTATCTTTCCTTTTGCAGGCTGCACCAAACTGCCCCTGTCTGGTAAGTGCCCAGGCTCTGCACGTGTGTGCTCCCTCCTGGCATGACGCTCCAGCAGGAGCGGGCACTGCCCTGCCCTGCTCACTGCCCCAGCACCCACCTTGCTGCCCTCATCTCTCATCCATCCCCTCCAAGCCCTGCCTGCGGGACCCCAGCCTGCTCCCTGCATCCCCCACGGGATGATGGCACCTTCTGATCCTCCCCGCTCTGCGGTGAGGTGTTCCTGCTCAGCTCACCCCAGGGCTGGCATCACCATCCTGGTGGCATATGGTGTGGCTCTGGTGGTGGGGATGCTGCCTTGTCTCACCAGCACCCAATGCCACGTGGTTCCCAGGCACCAGAGGGGATTCACTGGGGCTTTCCCAGCTCCTCATGAGCCCCAGGGCCATGGGGTGACAGGGGGACAAAGGTCCCACGCCGGAGTGCTGCCAGGCAGGTGTGTGCAGGAAGCACAAGCCCTGGGGGGCTGCCAGCAGCTGGGGCTAACGCCTCTTTTCCCTCAGGCGGGAGGATGCCCCCTCCTTGCGTGGGGACAAGCCTATTTTGAGGAAGTTTGAGTAAGTAGAGGCATGTGTGTGTCTCCAGCCATGTGCTTCCTCGGGCCCGAGCCCACCCGGAGGCATCTGGGCTCTGGCCACACGGTTTGAGGAGCTGGAGTGTCCCCATGAGTCTCTGCCCGGGTGCTCTTCTGCGTTTTGCAGCTTTTGGATGAGGGCCACAGTGAGCAGTGGGTCCATTGGGACCAACATGTGATGGTGGCACCCTGACAGCATGAGCCTTCGGCTCCCATGGGGCTGCAGCGTCCTTGTCCCCTTGCTGTGGTGGCATCACCTCCCTGGAGGAGGTTGAATCCTCAGAGTCCCCGCTGTGGTGTTGCCAGTGCAGGGGTTTTCCATGCTGCAGAGCTGGTTGTGTGGTGTGGCATGGTGTGGTTTGTCCCTCATCTCCATCATCCCCATGAGGCTTTGGCCCTGGCCAACATCCGACCCTGTCTCACAGAGCTCGATTCTTGGAGAACCTGGCTGCAGCCCAGAAAGAGAAGATCTCTGCCATGACCAAGGGACGGCTCGATGTCCTTGGCGATGCTGCGCTGGAGCATCCCACTGGTCTCACGTGGGACAGGGACAATGGTGCCCCTGAGCCTGGCATGGAGCCACACAGCATGAGTAGGTGCTGCCAGGGTGCATGTTCCTAGCTCTGGGCTCACTGGGGACCCTGAGGTGGGCATTACTGTCCCCTCTGCCCCCAGCTCATACCAATGATACCACAAATGAGCTGGGTGGTGCCTCCCTGTCCCGCTACAGCATCTGAGCACACCCTGCTGGGAAGCAGGACCCCAGCTCTGTCCCAGCCTTTTCCCATCTCCCTGCAGGGTCTCACCTGGCTCGGCTGGACACCACTGACTCCTGCAGCACCATCTCCTCTGACACCAAGTTTATGCTGGACATGCTCTATGCCAAGGGCTCCTCAGAGCCAGAGAAGGAGAAGGTCTTCCCTGAGGTCCTGTCATCCCCCCTGGTCCAGGGTGAGGCAGAGATGGACACCAAGGGAGATGGCAGCCGGGAGCAGGAGGGCACCTGGCACCGTGGCAGGGCTCCAGACGGACCAGTGGCCAGCGCTCATGCCAAGCTGACACGTGCCATGTCCAGCATCGATGCTGAGACCCA
>JANHFX010017461.1:0-14135 GCA_027560015.1 Chloroceryle amazona | reverse complement strand
TTTTTTTTTTTTCGGTGGGGGGAGCGGGGGGGGGGGGGGGAGTGGGGGGGGGGGGGGGCGGGGGTGGGGGGGAGGACACAAAGAAGTTAAATTAAACTACTGTCCTGCAAGTTGGTGTTACAATATGTGGGGTCAGGTAGGAAATTGGATGGCCATGAAAAATAGAAACAGGTATATCATGTTGTCATAAACCAATAATTTAAAAAGCCTTTTAAAAATCCATTATATTTAGATTTTCCAGTCAACTTTCACATAGGTAGGTGGATAAATTGATAACTCATTTCCCTTTCCTGGTATTTGCAGTTTGATGTTCTGCTTTAGCTGGTGTAATTGCAGACTGCTGATGCAAAGAACAATTCTTCTCTGCCCCGTCCTTCCTTCTTCTTCTGCCAGTCTCAGCAGGTGCTTTTGTGGCATCAAAGCCAGAGACTGAGCAGTCACAGATGAGGAAGGTGATCAGATAAAAAAAAACCCTAACATGTCCTCCTCAAAAAATAAAATTTTTCCATTGAATTGGCTCACCAAACCTGTGTCGCTGGATCTGATGGAAGGCAGGAGAGAGGTAGACAGGAGCTAGAGGAGGGGAACAGTAGCATCTCATTTGCTACAGTCACAGCAGTGAATTTGTTGCATTGCTGAACTTCACTCCATAACTGAACTAATTAATTCATGATCTAACCTACTTTTTCCACATTTTCTTATTCTGAGGTGCAAGCCAGCAGTTTCCTAAAAACACTTTTTGCACAAGGTTCTGCCTATTCCATATAAAAAAAACCCTAATCCATTCAATGTTATTCTGAGGTGGGGCTCACATCCCAACTCTTGAGGGATACTCCACTGCCCATTGTGAAACCAAATCAGTTTTGTGCTATGGAGTTGAGTGCTGCCTCAATCACAGTGATGCAAAGTTTGATTGCAGCACACAGGTCCTCTATGCATGCACGCATGTGACTTCTGTGAACTTAAATCATCCAGAAGGTCATTACTGGTGCTTGCCCTTCCTGGGTGAGCTCTTTCAGAAATTGGTGACAGACACGTTTAGTGCAGCAAGGGGTTCTACAGTCTATGAAGCACATTCACTTCTCAGGTGGAAAAGTATTTCCAGTGCTATGTGAGCAATTACTGCCTCATAGGAACTGGTGAAGTGAAAGAACACATTCCCTGTGCTTTATCAGCTGCCAAACTGAGACCAAACAAGGTGAGCTCCCACTCAAAACGCCAAGACTTCTCTGTTCATTCCTATGTATTGCTGCCTGCAGACCACAAGAAACCTTCCAGTACTATATCACATATGTTCCTATTTGAAAAGAATGAAAAAAAAACAAAAGCCATTTGCAATTATAAGTGCTTAGTGGACATCCTTTCTATTATTACTACCTGTAACTCATCTGAAGTCCTGCCTAGTTTTAAAATGGGGCTACAGAGGGTGAATACATATATGCATCTGTGTGGTATAACCTCAAAAGCCAAATGACAGTTAAATTCTGTGTGTACCAAAGAACCATATGCATTCATTATTTCTTTTCCATCCTGAATTTTGAAAACAAACACTGGATGCTTTTTCTTTTTTTTTTTTTCCTTTTGTTTTTCTTTTACTTCTTTGCTTGTTACTCTAAGCTGCCTTGTGGATTATTCAACTGATGCATTTTAAATTGTGTCAAGAGCTTGTCAGTTTGTAGCACTTTTTCTGAAATGCTGCCAACCCAAACCGTTCCATTTTTCCATCAAATCTGAAGGCTGGCAGGAAAAAAATATAATGTCTTCTCTCAGAAAACTTTCTGTAATTGCTTTCGTGTTTATCACCAGCTTCAGTCTCTAATTGGTTTTCACTCCTTTGACACCAGGGCCACAAAGAAATGGAGCCTGTCTTGGACTCTTTCAGCTTGTTTTACATACAAAATTAAAAAGGTTTTTATCTGAGGAAGTTCCTCAGCTCTTTTGGGACACAGATGCAATCAGACTTCAATCCAAATTGCAGGTTTTGCAAGTGCACTTTGGTCGTCTCCATTTAAAGGAGATAAAGAAGTTTATTATCAGCTCTGCCATTCATTCCTTGTATCCAGGCAGTTATGAAATTCAAGACACACCATTGCTGGCTACTAATGCACTGGCAGAGGTGGCACCAGAGAGGACATGTGTAACCTGAAGCCAAATGGCTGCTGGCAGAGCGGCAGATGGGCGCATACTTGCCAGGTCAAAATTCAGTTTGGAAATCAGAAGAAGGCTCCTAACCTGGAAGGAGATAAATTATCCCAAAGAAAGGAGGAAAACTGGGAGTGCCCTTAGGGTGGAGCTGGGTGAAGGATTACAGGATGCCATGTTTGCCAAAGCCCAGACTGAGCTCAGTGACCTGGAGGCACATTTCCAGTCCTACAATTCTGCAAGAATAAGTAGGCATGTATGTAAAACAGATTAAGAGTACTT
Source organism: Chloroceryle amazona (assembly GCA_027560015.1). Taxonomy (NCBI): domain Eukaryota; kingdom Metazoa; phylum Chordata; class Aves; order Coraciiformes; family Cerylidae; genus Chloroceryle; species Chloroceryle amazona. Next base: position 11,711 of record JANHFX010017461.1, on the reverse strand, counting down.
AAGGAGCCTAATTTGGACTCCCATTTTGAAGGAGTGTCTTTCTTTCTGTTCCCACTGTTGCCCACAGCAGGAACCTACATAATCGCACTAATATATACTGCCAGGTTTAAAATTGCCTATTTTCTGAATGGTGCTAAACTAAGAAAATAACAGCACTAGGCTGTTCATTTCTGTTATTCAATAGCTGGTTATTCTCTTTCTCTAAAGGGACCAAAGTTTCCCTTCAGAGAAGATCCTAACTGAATTAGTGTTGGCTTTAACAGAATAAATTCACAGTGAGTGAATCGAGTGTCAGAAGTGGCTGCTTCTGTTTTTAATCTATAGAGTGACTGAGTTAGTTGTCTTGAGTCTGTCTCATCTTTTAACATGAGACTTAGCTATGAATACATTAGAGGAACTTGCAACAAGACATTCAGTGCATATTCATTCATTCTTCTTACAAAAAAAAAGGAAAATGTTCCCATCATTTTCAAATATAATTTTTTCTAAAATACTGTAAAAAAATGTTATGTCCAAGATGCTTAAAAGGAATATGCACCTATTCAAGATTCCTTAAAACATGCCAGTGCTCTGAAATTATGCCACAACAGTCTTTGGAACATCAGTGCACAAATACACAAGATTTTGGACATTATCTGCATGATTTGACTTCTTTAAAATGCAAAATTACAAGAATGAGTTGTCTTGTGATACCCTGAGTTGTCATATCTGTATTGTATGGCGTGAGATAACTAACAGGAGGCAAAGGTGGTTTACTCTGATAGAAGTTGCCATAAACACAAAATACAGCACACAAGTACAAAATACCTGTCTGTTAAAATCAAAAATGTTAATTAATTAGGGGAATAGGGGGTAACAAAGGAGCAGAGGAGGCTCCAGGGATACAGATTTGAGCTTCTTTTCCTGCTCATGTTGTTGTCACAAGACAGGGTTAACAGTCACAAAACTTCTGGGTGTACTTGTGTAGGTGGCTTTGCATGGGATGAGAGGGGGACCACCAGACCCTCTCTAATTAGTGCAGCTCTGCACTAATTGTCAAGTTAAGAGCATGGTAAATTTTTGCCTTCATATGTAAAGTTAGGAGTGAGGAATGACTAACCAATCTTTTCCTTTACTGTAGTTTTTCTTTGCTGTAAACTGTATAAAATCCTGCAACAGCTCTGAAGGTATGTGATAGCTTTGGGAATTATCACCTGGAATACTTTTCTGTGCAGAACTAGAATAAAATAAGTATTTTGACTCTGTGTTGATTGTTTTTTGTACACCTGGTAAAGAGCCCAGATTAGGGACAACAATGTCAAGTGTGAGCCAGTTCATGCAAGTGGAAGTAGCAGCATGTCAAAAGCAAGGGTCATGCCATGAACCCTCACTTATCTGTAGTGCAGCAGATATGTCTTAATCACCACAGAACAGATGTACCACCCACGCTGAAATAGACCTCTGACTTTTTGCATTTGCGTTTTTAGAAACAAAGGCAAAAAATATGGTTTTTATATGTAATTTTCTGCCAGTAGTTGGAGTCACATGTCATGGCATCATCTGAGCCCTGAAAATTATAAGACTAACATATCTATTTTTTTCTCCCTCTTCTGCCCAGTGAATTTTGTTTTCTATTTTTTTTCCATCTTGCTGTTCTCAGTTTTTCCCTCTCATTTCTGCTTTGATTGTCCTTGGCTTGTTCCCTCTTGCAAGCATTTTTCCTTTATTGGAAGCAATATCAGACCTATTACAGAGCTGCAGGGCTTGCTTGCATTAAGTTTAGGATTGCTTCACACCACTTCGGTTAAGAAGCTGAGGGCTAGTTTCTTGCTATGTTTTCGTTTGTACTTCCCACCTATTGTCCTATCTAGTGCATGGACAATCACAGGGGGACAGAGCACAAGAGTTAAGAGTTGTCTCTTTATTTTGTTTTTGTACAGTTTTTGCAATTTCTCACTTAAAGTGATGTAAGGCCTGATATGGGTATTTCAGAAATGGTTATTTGAAGTTTTATTTGTTTTTTCCTCACTGGGTTTTGCACTGTTTTCATGTCACAGTTTATGGATGAGATAATTTTAAAGAACACTAAAGCTCTGCTCAAAAATTATGTGCATACAGGGAAGTATCTGCTTGTTAAAAATTTGTATGTTCACTATCTTAGAGCAGTACTTGCATTCTCATATGTGTAAGAATGCATCTGTGGCTTTTGCAGTTGTTGTCCAAGGCCTCTGCTATCTGTGGGAACAGTGAATCTCTTTCTAGAGAAACACAGAAAGCAAGGAGAGGTTGTGTTTCCCTTCTTCTCTTCTTCCTTTGAAATGTTTTGCTGACTTCTGCTGAAGTCACTCACTTTAGGGGTTGTGAAGACTTGTAGTAAGTTGGCTTCTCCTTGGTCTCCCTTCCTATCCAAATATACAAGACAAAATAAATGTTAGCAGCGACTTGATCAGCTTTCTAATTTAACATCATGGTCTCTCCAGTGTTCTTCAGGTAGGGAGGAAAATCTCTGACAATAGGTCCCTGAAAAGTCAGGAAACCAAGTCCCTACACAGGGAAGATCATCTTTCTGAGCAACAGCATGGAGCAGGGAAATCACAGGTTTTGATGGGGACGTCTCTTCAATCACCCTGCAAAAGAAGAGGTCCAAAGTGCGTAGGATCATGGGATGATTCATACTAGGAAGTACTTTGTACATTTTTACACCAACAACCTGGCCAAAGCAAGATCAGCTCTGAATGAGGTCAGGTTGCTCAGGGTTTTAACCAGTTGGGTCTTGAAAACCTGAAAGGACAGGTAGTGCAGAAACTCTTTGGGCCCTTATCCTGCTGCCTGACTGTTCTGATAGTGAAAAAACTTTTCTTAATATGCCATCTGAATTTCTCCTGTTGTCTGCCATCCCATTACCATTCATCCTTGTGAGGGCCTTGGCTCTATTTTGATGATGACATCACAGGTAAAGCCTTGTCTGGCATCTTTCTGCAATGCTATATTGGGGCAATGAAACCACACTGTTTAGCCTTCAACAAATGCATGGGGCATATGATGCTTGCCTAGTTTAGAAGTGCAGTCGTCTCTTTATCCCATATCCATGGTACATGTTGGAAAGAGACTTCGAGAACCCTTGTGAGTTTTAAACAGTCTTGAAATAGCCTGAGGACATGGGAAAGCAATCAGCCCTCCTTCACTAGTGGCATCTGGCAGGCAGGAGAAAGCTTTCTCCAGTGTTGGGAATGGAGCCAACAGACACCTTTTCGTATACCTGGACTGCTGGCACTGCCCTCTTCTCTTTCTGTGCAGTGAGGAGTCCAGCTAGGTCCTGAAGCACAGCTCTCTGGAGAGATATAGTCAGTCATGATCTGAGAAAATCAATGTTCAGCTGAAATACAGTGACCTGTAGTTGTCAGAAGAGAGCTGAAATGTGTGGCCAGCACAAATATCTCTGTTTTCTGATGTGTCCTGACAGCGTGGTGGGATTACCTTGTGTGTGCTGCTTTGCTTTTTGGTTGCCCTGATGCCTTGGGATGGTCCATACTGCCAGAATTTTCTGTGTGACAGTGAGAGCAACTTTGTGTATTTGAGAAAGGAAAGGTTAAATCTCCATGTGATACAGTTATAAAAGAAAGAAAGAAACCCCGTCTGGGAGGTTTGTATAGATTAATAGTGTCAGCAATTGTGAATCGGCAGCAGTTTTGCAAACAGTGACAGATGTCTCCCAGATCAGGGATGATATTTCTGCCATAAGGTCGTCCTCCCCCTTTCACAGGAAAGACAAAGTGCAATCCCTGTTCTGGACTCTCCAAAGGCTCATTTATAGCAGAAGGGAGTGAATACAGCTGTGTACTTCATTTTACAAAAATAAATGACACTTCTGTCCAAAGAAGTGTCAGACAAGTGTCAAGTGATCGTATTGCTTCTTTGCTTACCAGCAAAAAGAGTTAGAAGAGTTTAGCCTCCTTTTTCCCAGTGTGAAGTGCTTATTCACTGCATTTCACACGGATTTACTTTGCTACTTGTTTCTCTACCTCCTGAGTTCACAATCTCTCTGACTTAACATCTGTTTCTCTTCTGGGCAATTAACTCCCTCCCTGCGGAAGAACTGCAGAACAAAGATTGAACGCTGCAACAAAGTGCTTCCGTTGATGAGCATGCAATGATATCACACCCTACTGCAAATTGGAGGTTAACATAGATACCTAAAAATACAGTGTACATGTGTGTGTGAAATATTAGAATATTTAAGCATTCGGCTTTTACAATCCTGTGATTTCTCATTACCATGTAGGAAGGATTTGTTAATCATTAACACTGATGATCAGAAGGCTGGAACACCTCTCCTGTGAAGACAGGCTGACAGAGTTGAGGTTGTTCAGCTCTTGGAACACCTTTTTGCAGCCTTCTAGTACGTCAAGGGGGACTACAGGAAAACATCAGAGGGACTTTTTACAAGGGCTTGTAGTGATAGGGTGAGGTAATGGTTTCAAACTGAGAGATGGTAGATTTAGATTAGTTATAAGGATATTAGTTATGGTCACTCAGCTAAAATTGTCAAAAAACTTCAATTGCCTTCATTTTAGAAATGTCATAAAGAAGTTTGTTAGTCAGTTGGGCATACTTATTGAGCAAGAGCCTGTCTAGAAGAACAAGCATATTGCAAACTAAGGGCTTTCTCATAACTAGTTTCGCAATATATTTAATTTGCATTCTCAAGAATGACATTCAATGCAGTGTTTTCACTTCACTTATTTTTGCAGCAGTTCTGAGATTTTTTTGTTAGCAAGACTAGATTAACTCCTTCTTTACTGGTCATTTGTAATTTTGCTGGCTGTTACCTTACAGTTGGTCTGGGGTAGCAGTTGGGTGGCATCTCCTGCCTAAATTGCCCATGGAGAGATCTTGCTACATTTGTCCAGGAGAGATCTACAGAGTCAATGTCTGAGTGATTTCATAAGGCACAAAATGAAGAAAACCAGGAAATTCCATAAGGGCAGAACAAGAAAGACCATCAGTTTTTTTTTAAACATAACCCTCAAAGAAATTTGAAGATTGATTACTAATATTTTGACAGAATCAGGAGACTGCAGGCAAACTGATGTGCCTGGATACCTCATTACATAAAAAGATATTTGGGACAAATTACAAGTGGGAGAAGAAAGGAAAAACGGTTAGGGGTCTCACAGATTTCACTGGTGTTAATGTTGCTATTTCAGTTGAGCTGGCAGGACAGAATGTATACAATACACATGTCCAACACACACACGGTACAACCTTGATAGACCACATCCTGACATACTAGCTAAAGCTGATGCTGGAGGGGCAGGGATGGTTTACCGAAGGCAGAAGGTTTGTCATAAACATCTGTGAGAATGGTTGTAGGTCTGTGTTCATAAACATAACCCATAGCACTCGGACAATCGAACCTGGCACCTTAAAGTTTTCAACTCATCAGCCTTTAGGATTAGCTTAAAGCTTCCAGACAGTTGTGAACCCAAGCATATTTCCATGCATTTAAGGTTTATTATAACTCTCCTTCTCAAGAAGGAGGTGCTTATGAGAGGTTTATTTTCCTAAAGCAGTCAATAACAATGCTCTTTATGTTTAAAATCTAGGTAATTCTGAAATGCTAGTGTTAATGAATGGTACTTGATAATTGAATTCCTGAGTTTTCCAGGCAAATAGGTTTGTAGCCCTTAAGAAATATAGTGATGTTTATGTGGGCTTGTGGGCTCTGGCTGAAGAGATATTCTTTCTGCCTGACCTGGGCTGTGCTGTTGCTCACTCCCTTGTGAGAAAAGCCTGGTGCATACAACACTAAAACAGAACTTGGTGCCGAGCACTGTTCCAAATTCTCAGGAAAGCAGAGTGCATGGGGTTTAAAATACCACCCTCTGTCTGTGGAGAGTGCTGCTGCTGAAAGGCACTAAGCAACAATTCATCCCATAACACCCACTTCTTTTGTGTTCTTGGCTTTCAAGAAGCAGCGTCATTACCCAGCAGCTAGGCTGGACAAAGTCTATTAGGTTAACATTTGCAGCGTGTGTGGGTGGAAGCACAGGGGTTTGGAGTTACTTGTTACCACAGAGTAAAAGATCTCAATATGAGGAATAATCCTGAAAGCCTTTTATTTTTATTTTTGTACACAGAAAAAAAAAATAAAATCTGAAACAATATTAATTCTAAGAATCTCTGAATTTATTTTATGTAATATTGCCAAAAGGTTTTCTACTTGGACTAGATTTTAGAAGGATTTTTGGTAGCATATGAATGTAGGAATGAAGCACACAAAGAAGAATAATCTGGGCTCTTTATGTTAGAGCATCTGAACTCTTCCACTAGTACATGAAAGTATGTAATTAACCTCTTGTCTGACTTGCTATTTCTCTCTCTAGTGAATACCCTTCTTCTGGTATGAAGGTTAAGAGTATGTTTGTTTTGGTATAGTGTTGGTTTGTTTTGTTTTAAATTTTATTTCATAGGGAAAATTAGTGCTTGTTAGGTAAAAATCTCACTGCCTCTATGCTCCTATGCTTTTTATTTTCATCAGTACAGAAAGAATATGAAATGCTAATCCACTAAGATTTTACATTCTTATTGCTCAAAAGAAGAAGCAAAAGACAACATAGGTATTTGATACTTGGGGAGAACAATTATGTATGAAGTTTTCTGTTGCTGCCCTGCTAATTTACCACCATCTCATTTGGGGAAGAATCAGAGAAATATGTGGTTGTACAGTTCATGGACCTTGACAAGAATACCTCAGTGCCCCATTTGTTTCTGGACCTTTGTTTCATGGGGCTGGAATTAAATCACCAGTTACAGCTCTTGAAGACTTCTGGAGTACTAAGATCATGCACTAACCATTGGTCCCAGCATAGAGATGGGGAAGACTGTTTTCAGATTATATATATATATTTCACTGGTTCTATTTTAAAATAAATAAATAAATAAATAAACATATGTTGCTTTTTTTTTTTAAATAATGAGCTGTCAGACAAGACCTTTATGACAAAATGATCTAGTTTTCAGATAAAATATACAGTAATGAAACACAGAGAGAGTCATTTGGGTTTTGGAAAACAAGTTGGATATAAAACCTCAGGGGTTTTCTTCCTCCTTTGAAGTTCTCATGCAATTCTTATTCATGACAGTGAGAGCTACACACACCTGGCAGAGAGATGTGTTTAGCAGAGCACAGCTTCCATGGCAACTTCATGTGTACTGAATTCACCTAATTTGGACTGGTGGAGGAAGTGGGTAGTGGAAGTAGGAAGTCTGTCTAAGTCACAGGCTCCACATGTGACTTTGTGCAACTCATATATAAACATGCAAGTTCACCATCTGTGGAGCTGGGCAGTGCTTTAACAATTTGATTTATCAGGGGAGAAACAAGAATTATCATCAAATAAACACATTCTTGTAAGTAGTCCCAAACAGGGAAAAATGATAGGGGAGTGTGATTTCTACCTATTACTTGAGAGCAAAAATCCTTTCCCAAGATGTATATTAATTTATCAAAAACATAGTCATTCATCCGTGGTCCAGCCTATTACCAAGACCTCCCAGAGACAATACCTAGCATTTATAGTGAGAGCCAAAGGGCAAAGCTGCATACATTCATGGTGTCTCTACTAGCCAGCTCAGTTTAATACCATTAGTACATTTTCCTGAGCTGTTGTCTGTTTTTCAAGAAGCATTCATCTGTTTTCTGACTGTGCTAATATAAAAGATAATGAAATTTATTCATTCACCAATGTTTCATGCATATACATGGGCCTAGCTGCAAATAAAATATTTCTTGGAACATAACAACTGCCTTCATGGACACAGGTGATCATTGCAGTGTAATAATAGACACTGGAGAAATGAACAAGGGGTATGTTTTAAGTAGGAAATAAAGAGGAGAGGTTTATTAAAGTAGCTTTGCAAAATGAGGGTTTAGTAATGAACTGGGAAAAGAGGCAAGGTAATGGCAACCAGAGAGCAAATATAATGTGTTTCTTTTTCAGATAGCTTTGCAGTTTTTGTTCAAAAAAGAAAAACAAACAAACAAAAAAAACCCCATAGTGATGCATGCATCCTACAAACCCTGCATTTATGATCAATTGATCTAATTACATTGGATACTACTCCTCAAGTCAAATGACTTTGAAATAGGGAAAGACAGTTAACTAACAGCCAGGATTTAGAAAAGATCTCTGAGCCAAGGCATTTGCACCACAGCTTAATGCCTTGTGACTTCAGGAGGATGATTAACTCCTTATTCACAGTTCTGAGAATAGAAGACAGCAGCCACTTCCTCAGACAGTGCCGATGTGCAGGGCATTGCCTTCAGGCAGAAAGTGTGTGTCTTACATGCTTTCCCAGAATTTTTGCAAGTGCTTTCTACTGTCCATTGCATTGGTTCTGCTCTTAGACTGAAGTACTCCCTTCTTATGCTTATAATAAGACACAAACCTTGTAACACTGCTGGCAGCTGGTTGCATGTCCACTCTAAGGAATTTGATGCCTATAATTTTATGAACATACACCAGCAACATGGGAAAATGACACCTATACTTTTTTTTTTTTCAGTATATTACTAACAACATGATGACTACTATATTGTAGGAAGCTACAAATTTGTGTGTCTAAAGGAGGTCTGGTGGTTAGTAAAGTACATTCCTACATTTTGGCAGTGGAGAAGCCATCTTCAGATGGTAACTCATATCCTAGAATTCAGAGGTTATTACTGACTATAGTCAACATGGGTGACCATGTACCTAACCTCAGTGCATAAATTAAACTTTCTGTACTGATAAATCAATTATCAGTTGCTAACTCTTTTTCACAGTTTGGAGTTGGCCTTTTCTGTAGACTATGTTTCATGGGGAGAGCTAGTTGGAATGGTCCAGAAAAAACCCAGGAGGAAAGAGAGCTAAGCAGCAGTGCAAATGGTATAGGTCCAGTGCTTCAGCTTGCTTTTTGGCACATTTTGTTTAGCAGCACAGATGTACTCTTAGATGCTTAAAGATGGGTGAGATAGATTCAGAGTTCATTACCCTGTGGGGCTGTGTTGTCCTTTACCTAGGTGTAGCATTTGTAAATTACTCCATCAAGAAACATTATTGAAGCTGTTTATGTCTGTTTTTTTTTGTTGTTGTTTGCTTGTTTGGTTTGGTTTTTAACTCTACAAATGGTGCTTATCAATACAGAATGTTTCCATCCATCAGAGCTATTGCAGCAATTATTCCAGGGGTATTTCTAGGACATTCCTTTCTAATGCCCAAGTATAGTACTAGTTATTTAAGATACAGAAATAAGGGGCCAAAGGGTCTTTAACAGCCTGTGTGGGAAATGTGGACATGATAGAGCAATTTTGTATGTGAAAAAAAAATGCATAGGTCATCCCTGAAGGTCTGAATTCATGATTATCGATCCTGCTACTACTGGGCCGGGCAGCAAAACACAGTCCCAGTCGTACTTCTGGTGGATCAACTTGAAATCTCAATTTGAAGACCTTTGTTTTAATTTATTTTTTATTATTTAGTCAATGGAAGTCATACAGTACCTGGTAACACCATGATATTAGTCCTGTGGTGGACAGAAACCACTCAGAGCTGGCTGATGTAAAATTAACCTTACCACTATTTTGTGAAGAAATGTGATATGAAATAAAGTTTTCTCACTTAGATGTCTGAGTCTGTGCTAGTTATCTGGTAATAAAAATCTTATAGCTGTCTTCACATGACCTACAACTGCAATTCAAAGGGAGGAGGAACAGAGAAGTGACACACAGTGAAACATCAAGAGAAGTCCTAATCAGTGGTTTTATGGTCAGGTTTTAATTGATCTTATTGTTCACTCATGTTTCTTTTCTTACCAGTCTTCATCATGTGTTTTTGTCAGTTCTAAATCTTCCTCCAAAAAGGACAAAGTGCAGCTAAAATCTTATTTTCTGATGTCAGGCAGCTTCATGACTTTGCATCAGATGCTTCCTCATTTATAAAGATTAACTTACCTTTGATCCTCCCTAGAGACTCAATTAGCCCCCTTCTTGTTGTTGAGTTCTAAAAATCATTCTTTCCTCTTGCTTCATTCCAATGCCTAGAAACTGGTAAATTTTATTAGATGCATTTCAAATCTTGCATATTCAGAGTTAAAAAAACCCCCACCAACAAAATCCCCAACTAAACCAAAGAACATTAAACCCAAACCACCAAATGTTGAAACACATTAATCTCAAGAAAGCCCCAACAAAAAAGTGGTTTATAAAGTAAACATATTCTTTGTGTGTTAACAGTACAAAACATATCAGGAAAAATCAATTGCAAAGTGTATTGACCTGTTTTTTTTCTCACACCATAGACACAGAGTTCAATTTAGCATGAAAAGTTTGCAGCTCTTGCTAGATTTCTGGCTAGCTCAGCCAGAATAGTATCTATCCAACTGATGAGATAGTCTCACCTAGTATTTGTAACAAAGGCTGCCAGATGGGAATAGAATAGGATACCAGGTAAGAATGGCATTAGAATAAACTCACCCTGCACAAATTGCATCTGCCTGTACATTTTAGAATTGCTGAGTGGCCAGATCAAAAAAACCCAACACTGTGGTTAAAGACTAGGACCTTGGGCATCTGTTCCTGTACTCCACCAAATCTTACCTGTCATTGCTTCAGATTGCCCGCTGTAAAATAAAGGAATAATGACTGATTAATTGTGATGCTGTGTATCTGTGGCTCACAAATTAAAGAAATTACAAATAATATGCTTGGATCCACAAGTCTTTTGATTAAGGTATGAAAAATTTGTCTTTTCAAATAAAAACCTTTAAAATGAGCTAGAAAAGGACTAGTAGGTGGGCACATATGCCCATCCACACTCATCTACAAATCCCGAGTAGGAATTTGTCTGATGTTTTGCAAGGAGAAGTACAGATTTACCTTCCAGCTCCATATATTTTACAGTCATATATTGTGGCCCAGATGTAAGTATTGCTCACATTTGCCTCATTGTCCTAAAGACAGATGCAGATACCACAGTAAAGAAAAAACCCAGACAACACCTTTCCATCACCAAATTTGTGTCATCTTTGCTGAAAGACAGGGGGAACGTGAGAGCTTCTGCTGCAGATTCTTTCTCACACAAGTTGGAACTGGAATTATTTTGCTTTTAGTCATACATCTCACCTCTGATTTTGTTCAGTTTTCAGGTGGAATGTGTTGGTTTATTTTCTAAGAGATCTTGCAGTGCCAAAGAAAAGAGGGCCCTTTGCTAGAACGTGAAAACTGCATCATAATAATAACTGGGAGTTGAATCATGTTTCAAGCAGAGTTTGCAAATGCTTTACTGGGGAGACTGGCTGACTTGGGAGATCATTGGAAATCTCATTCAAGATGATGGGCTGGAAAAGAGAGAAAATTCTGTGACTTTTGGTGTAAGAAACTTGGATGAAAGCACTTTCTGGCTTTATATAATTTTCCCTTCATCTGGCCTGTATGCGAACTTCATTTGTCACTGGCCAGCTGGATAGAGTTTATCATACCAATGGAGGCTAAACAAAATATTCATTGTTTGGTTCCCGAAATAGATGGCTGGAAAAGAGGAACTCTGTTCTGCAAGAAATGCTGATACTTTCAATTCTGAGAATACAGACTTCTTAAAAAGAATTTATTTCTGTAAAATAAAATTTCTAGGATAATGAAATTTCTGAATCATTGAAGTTTATAAAATAAATTAAATGCTACTATATATAAA
>JANHFX010017460.1:0-16495 GCA_027560015.1 Chloroceryle amazona | reverse complement strand
GTTCCTAAGCTAGGCTCCTCTAAAGAGAAGAGGTGCGGGCGGCTGCGCTCCCCCTGCTTTAGATCCTCCCGTTGCCAGAGAAGCAGAGATGGAGCAGACAGCGCGAAGTCCCTCGGCCGAGGGGAAGAGCATGGAGTGGATGTGTTCCTTACTAAGCAGAAGGGGGGGCATTAGCTACATAGAAGTGTTCTTAGAGCGTGGTGAAACATGCATTCCTGGGAGGTGGCCTCTGCTGATGTCGGTGTGGACATGCAAATGACTTCCTTCAGAGTTACACGTGAATCTCTTGACAGAGAGACCTTTCCTAATGTTCTCAAATCTTGAGATTTAGTTCTGCCACCCATCAATGCTGTGAACATGTGATAGGTTCTTTTTTTCTCTTCTATTTTTACTTAATGTGACAACAATGCAGTCACCTCTGAAGTAAAGAAATACTAGGCTGTAAAACACTTTAAGCCCTCTGCAAAATGCTGTAGGATCTTGATTTGCATGCAGTGGGCAGTTAATCTCCTTCGTATCTAAAGATGTAAACAGCTTCAGTTATGTATTCCATCCCGTGCTGTGTTACACTACATGAAAGTTGAGCTCAATAAGTTTTGACTTAATCTTTCAAGTACTCAAAAAACTACACTGATTTAGTAGCTTAAGGAAATTAGTTTAATCATGCCTGTACTTGAAGGTAGGCTCCTATGAACAGGGCACTGTATCTGTGAGGTAGTTATACATTATATTTATAACTTTGTGTTCAGAGCAACACGAACAAAAGCCAGAAATCATCAACGTAGACAATAATACACAAATTATGCAAGCACATTGTTTCTGTGTGTGCTTGTAAGCATCTGAAACGATGCTAAATCTGGAACTTGAAAGTCACATTTTATTTCTCATAAATTATTAGAACACAGATTTTCCTAAAACTTATTGGGCACATCTGCAGTGTGCACGTATTCAAAGCGTAGTGTAGCAATATCTTGTGGCAGGTTTTGTGTAGATAGCTGATACATAGATGTCATGCATGCAGATTTTTAACAGAATTGTTTCATACCGAGAAGTGTATGTTCATGTATGTTTGTGGAAGATTTTAATTTCACTTGGTTTTCCTTTTATAGAGTTACAAAACTGGGGTTAACTGAAAATGTCATCCTACTTGGCTCAGGAAGTTCACCTCGCAAGAAGACATGAGGAGATGTAAGTAATCGTTTCAGCGCTGTGCCCTGCCTCACAGCAGTTGGTGTTGTGGTCTTGCCAGACCTCCCTCACTGCACACGATCATCCTGTGAATGGGGAATGGGAGCTCTGTGCAGAGCCCAGTAATATTTCAACAAGGGGTTGGTGTTCCAGGAGGTGGCACTCTTCCTTCATGAACTATTGGAATTAGCATATCCTTGCTTGCCGTTAAGGGTATTGAGGTTGATGAGGTTTTTTTGACTTCCAATGGTGGTACTGGTTTAAGATCTCCATTGTTAACCTCCTGTCACTGTTAAATTACTATTTGGGGAAGGTAATTGGATTCTGTCACTCTATGCCTCAATTACAGAGTCGCTTCTTTGTTGCCCTGTAAACTCAAGACTGTGAAGCAAATACAGTAATGAATCAGAAAAACCTGCTTTTCTTAAAACAACTAGTACTTGCCAATGAGCAAGAGTAGTACTGATCGAGTCACCCCCAACCCACCCTGTCTTTCCTGTTCTGGGAAATTCAGTGCTTCTAAGCACCTTAGCATATGAGGACTGCTGGTTGCAACAGTATAGCTTCATACAAGCGCAGCAGGTGGTGTCTGCCTGTACCTTTTCCCTCCCCCAGCACACCCACCCTACAGCAGGCTTAATTAGCCCCATAGTTTTGAGAAAACTGGGTAAGGTAAAAAGGTTATTTTCTAGCTCCTGAGCAAAATGTTCTACCCACTTAGCAAAATGTTTTCCTTTGTAGACTGTCTCAGAGATCAGAGCTGCTACAGCAGATGGAGATTCATCTAGGAGACAAAAAGACTAAAAAGACATGGCAAATTCAAGCAGCTGATGCAGCTCATAAAAGGAATGCAGCACTTTTAAATGTAAGTTTCTGCAACTACCAGGAACCGCATTGAAATGTCATGGTTATGTAGCTTAGAGAATTAAAAAAAAAAGGTGTTTGCTCTGTAGTTATCATTTGAATTCTCCTATATATACAGTTCCCTCTTCTGGAACTTGACCAAAAGTATTAAGTGACAAATCTTTATTATCTGATGGCATCACTACCTATTTCCCATGCCCTTCTTATGTGAGCCTCATGGTGGCAGCTGCTGCTATTTTTTAATTTTTTTTTTTAAGTACATGTAGGGATACAAAACATGCTATTACATGTCTGCCTAAGAGAACTTAGGAATCTGACAAGACTCACAGCACCTCTACACTTTGATTCAAGATACAGGAGTATGTTTGGAAATAGGGACTGACCAGCCTATAATGCTTTCAGTCCAGGGTAGGAATTATTCTCCCACTAGGGTTGTGTGAATTTGTGGAAGAAGGTCTCGGTTTAATGTTCTGCTTTAAAGAGGTGTAGAGTTACTTCAAGAATCCTACTTGCGAGTCTGTAAAAGCAACATTTGGTGTTTTGCCTCTTCCTAGTGGTGATACTGCTAATAACGTCAATAGCTGTTCTACCTACCTGTTGTCCTGTTTAGGTAAGGTGTGTGTTTCCTAGGTATATTCAGCAGATGTTTCAGAATGGGCAATTTATCTAGGTTTGATATCAGGGACTGGAATGTTAAAACCTGGTTTGGAACCCGTAGCTTAGGCATCTGAGTGAAGAGATTGCACTTGACCGCTGACATGAGCACAAATAGGAATGTTGTTCAGGGAGCAGCAGAAAACAATACCTCTTGTGCATCTTCTTTGAACTCTTACCTATTAAGGGTCCATTTTGCATGTATTGTGTTTATTGGACCAATAAGTTTTACTATAGAAAATTCAAATATTAATTTGTGTCACTGAATTTTTTGTTTGTTTGTTTGTGTCTTCATGCAGAGCCTGGTTAAGATTTTAAATGTTCACATTTCGGGTGGGTATAATTCTGTTGCAAGCCCTCTTTGTATTTAAATTAGAGTCATATTTAGGGAGTGGCAGACAAGGCAGAACAGTTAACCAGGATTGCCTTCCTAACTCTTCTGTGACAAGGAAGATTTTTCATCTTGAACTCTGGTAAACTGGTACATTCTGGGCTGAGGTGATCAAAACCCTTTGTATTGGGTATAGATAAGTGTGGGTGCCTCAGTGGGAGAAGTGTATGGTTTGTTTATTTTTAATATAGTTCATACTCCATTGATTTAGTAATCTCAGCCATTATGACTTCCATTTTTCACAGGCATTTTGTCATAGATTCTTCTTCATAAATACTGGTGTTTATGAATCATTTGTATTTTAGAAATGCATTCTCAGTTTACATATACAAGCAAATATAATAAATGCAGGGTGTGTTTCTGCATGCTGAAAGCTTGTATTGGAAATGTTAACAATAGTTCAGACATATACAGAGTGTAAATATTTTTGCAGTTAAACAGATATTTGCCATCTTCTGTCACATCCTCAAAATTGTTCCTTTCAAGTGTCAAAAATGTTGGTGTTTGCATGGAAAAAAAGCAAAAACATATGTATCAAAACAAATTCTGTTGCAGGATAAAGTAGCATAAATCAGTTTAAATCTATTAATTTTGTACTAGTTTTAACAGGCATGCACTCCTGCAGATGCTTTCTGATAACAGAAGAAAACAGGGGAAAAAAAAAATCTATGCAGAATAATATATGAGAAGCTTGAAAACAAGACTGATTAATGTGCCAGCTTCAGAATATTGTTCCTGATACCAGGCACTGTACATTTCACAGTTACCATGTGGAGAGTTGTTGATTTGGCCTACTCAAAAATACATGGACATGATGAAGTGTTATTTTTTTATTTGCATTTCTGGTTTTCTGCGTGTAAGCAAAATTGGTTGTTTTCAGTATGTGATCATAGCAATAGACATTTTTCTTTCTCTGTGCTAGTCGATATTTATGCACAGGAAAACATTTCAAAATTAATTTCTTTTCTAATCAATAGGAAGCAAGAAACTAAACATTTTATTTTTTTTAATATAAATTACAACATAAGCACACGTTCAGTGTTTTCCTCAGTGTCTTCAGAGGGAGACTGCAGATCAGGGAAATCTCTATCATTTGATACTTATATGATATTGTCATAATAAAAGCAGAAATTAGACTAGTATTTATAATCTAAGTTGTGACTTTTGTTTGTCAGTAGTATTTCTTTTGTTTAGAAATACGTATTACTGTGTAATAGGTTATGCAATTAAACAGAAAATAAACAATATGCTATAAGTACTTAATAGCAGGAAGGTAATTTAGACCAAATTTTTTTTCTTCACAGGCATGTAATTCTAGAAGTATTTAAGTGGGATTCTGCCAGACTGCTATCAATATAAGTGACAGCTGAATTTGCTCCCCTAAAAGTGATGCATGTGTCATGCATTCCATTTTACCTCTGGGGAAGAGTTTTGAATTATTTTTGTTCTAGTCCTTGCGGATTTAGGGGAAGCGTCGTAAGATGCTCTCTTTTTTCACTGCTGTGACATACTAGATGTGCTGGTTTTTCCAAAGACGTTTACACTGCTGATGTATTTATTTTTATATTGACGAAGATTTCTTTTTCATACAAAGCTTACCAGATGTGTATACACACAAGAAGTGCCATCTAATCTTTCAGTAGTTCCAGTTATTTTCTAAAGCATACTGCACCTTCCAGCAAAAATTTCTTTCACTGCCTGTCTGTCATTAAATCAGTATTCTGAATGACAATAGACTGCACAACATGAAAACTAGAGTGAGCAACGAAAAGACACATCCTATATCTAGGCTATGCCAAAGTGACCTTCTCTACTAAACATATATGCACAACTGCTCTCTCCTTTCTTGCCTGAAAGACACTCATTTCCTATCAGCATAAACATTCCAACGACTTAGCTGAGTATATAAAGAAATAATGATCTTGACTGATATTCTTTCTTCCTGTGAAAATTCCTACAGGAATTAGGAAGCAGGAATCAGAGAGGATAAATATGCTGTGGAAGAATATGAAGAGAACATTACTGATGGATCATTCTTTTCAGTATGGTGATAACTTCTCCAGACTTGGTCTAAGCCATAGTGATAGGAGCTTCATTTGGTGTTATTTGTGGTGTACCCGTTCTAAGTATGTGCAACAGAGAAATTTCTTGTTTAGATTACTTAAGACTCTGTTTTCCTTTTATTTAGACATTGTGATTTCAAATGTCTTCCATCTTTACTCATATCCCCCCTTCATGTTTATCCCATCAGCCTTCTCACCTGAAAGGGGGCAGCCTCTTGCTACTTCTCAGAGTTTGGATAAATCTGAGACTTAGTTTGCTCTTGCTCAGGCATCCTTTATCTTCCTACAAGGGTATGCACTTTGCTGTAGACAAGGGAGAACAGTTTTGCTTGGAGCTTGGATTAGGTGTGTAATTATGTACAAGGAAATGCAGTTGTGCTGTAAAAGGAATTAATGGAATAAGATGAACATTAAATGGAATGAACTGAGTGTATCTGAATCACTAAGTTGAAGTTCAACTAACAGCAAGGCTGGTTTTTGCTCTTATTGATCATACTCTACTGAATTTGAGTCCTGTTTTTCAAAATAAACTCGTTGAGCAGCGTTTACTTATTGATGGGTTCAGACTGGCTATTATTCAATGCGAGTAATCATGTTTGGTCTCTCTTGTGGATATGCTTCTCCAGAATCTCACTCTTTTCAGCGGCAGTGGTGGTGAATATTTGGGAAGTCCCTTTGGGGAATTTCCTCTCTCATTTAGTTTTTCTGTTGTACTCTTCACACCCGCTCTCTGCTCCCAACTCTGCCATCTGCTATACTTTCTTTCCCCCTCCACTCTGTTCAGCTTTGGCTTCTTCACACCCCACTCCCACGTCCCTTTCTGTCTCTCTTCATCTGCCCACCACTCAATCTCTTCAATGTTTGGGTATGGAACTAAGCCCACAAGAATGGGTCAGAACTTTAAAGGGGGAGGGCGGTTAGCTTAGGGGGATGTTTTGATTTGTTTGTTGCTGTTGGCTTTTTGTTCATTTCTTTTTTAAATAAAAAAAATCATTTAGGCCTTTGTGAATCCAGCGCACATCCACTGGACAAGCAGAAACCCAAATACTGGGGTTTTTTGTATGAATGCTATGTGAGGTGCATTGTCATCCAAGTTTGTCTGGTGAACAGCTTGCTGCAGCTCTACATTTTTGTGCACATGTTATGCATGCATATTAGCAAGTCATCTTTGTCTTGAGTAAAGATCTTGCACATAATTTGCCTAGTTACTTTACAGTTACAGTAGCTAGAATACATCCTTCGGTCTTCATGAAGCACAGGGAAAACCATTCTGCTCCCCTCTATTTCCTCAAGTTTTATTGAACAGAATTTAACTGCAAGTTACCCTGGTGTCCAGAGAGAATAACGGTGTTTTACAGCAAGGGTCTTGTGTGGTCACGAAAATTGCTCTTGTATCCAAAAGGTACAGCAAACATATTCAGAAACTGTAGGATGTTAGCCTTAGAAGTTGGATTTCAGAATGACTAAACAAAAAAATTTGGATGTCATTGTTACTGTCTGTTTAGCTATAATAGGTTTATTTGGTTAAACGTCTTTATGTGAGCATGCATTTTCCTTTTGAAGTTCCCAGTGTTTGTTTCTGTTTTAGGATATAGAAGCGGTAGAAAAAAAGCTGCAAGAAAGAGTATATTTACTTCCACATCCTGATACTGTTAAGTTAGAAGTAAGTCCTGGAACTTTGTCTTTTCATTTGCTGTTTACCAAATATTTTGCTCCCCCCTCCCCCCCTGAAGCATGTTCTTAAAGTGAAAATAATTGATTTTAAAATCCAGTGACTGGTATAGCCAAAGGCCTGTGTACTGTGTAGCAAGCTGAACCTAAATTCTGGGGCAAGGTCCCTAGATTCTGGAGCATTCTGGTGGAAATATTTAGCAGCTTTCAGATCTACACAAATTTCCAATAAAAAATGAATTCATATATAAAAATTAATATCGTGAATAGCAGAAGATTATTGTGTTTCCTATGTCAGAGCTATTTAGTTTGTTTTAAATGGTCACCCTGTCTTCAGCTTGCCACACATTGTCATCTTTACATTTCAGGGTCAACAGTTTATCAGCATGAACAGAGAAAATCTTCACTCTCAGAGTTATTTTATGGTTGTATGGGAGTTTATGAAAAGCACAGCTACAGCAGGAACTCTCAGTTTTTACTTCTCAACCTGTAGTCCCTGAAACATTATTTAAAGATAAAATTTTTGAACAGCAAGTTTCTCTGAGAACTAAATATTATCCTGATACAACATGACCAGTTTAGTTCCCTAGTCTCAAGACTGTTTTATCAGTCTTGCACAGTGATGAATGAATGATGAGGAAAGAAAGAGTCATGGGAACAGAAGTTGGAGCACAGCTCTTCCTGATGCAAACTGAACACCTTGACCAAAGACCACAGAGTCAGGTTCACATTTTTATTTCTTTCACCTGTGGTTTGTGGGCTCTTTGTTGTATGGTGGCTTAGTTTCCACAGGCAAAGTAGCACAGAATGTCCCACACTGGTTTGTGTGCTAGGGAGGGGAAAGGTATAGGTTTTAGTGCTGGCAGCCTGTGGAGAGGTGTATTTTACATTAGTTTCACACCTTTTGGGCAAGTGTAATGTGTACTTAAATGTACTTAAGTAAATGTACTTAAATGTACTTAAGTGTACTTAAATAAGAGGCATCACTTCTTGTGCTGGTTACTTTTCAAGTTTTTGTCTGCCTTTGCACTTTGTAACTAGCCTGCTTCTATCACTGTGACAGGGTGCACACTGAGTATGGCGATTCTGTGGGGCTTTAAAATATTTTTTGTAGCAGTTTTAGGCAAAATGGTACATTTTTCTAAATAACCTGTGTACCTTGAATGATTCTAGGAAAGATGACAGGTTGCCAATATTGAACCTGTTTGGACTGTGTTCAGAAGTAGTTTTAGATTCCTTGAGAACTTGCAAGGCACCTCTAGAGTTGTCTGGGTCAGTTTTGGACTGTTTCTCCCTCTGGCCTGCGTTAGGTGTTAAGCTGCTTGCAGCATGTAGACCGAAGTCCGTACAAATTGGAGAATGCAGAGCGATTGCTTATGGCTGCAGAGATGTCTACACTCTGCAGCAGCAGTTAAATTTTAGAGAGAACAGAGTTACTATTTGAAGGAGAAGATCCTATTTCAGCCTTTTTTATACTTCTAGAGAAGAGTGCTATAAATAGTGGAAAGAGAAAACTTTCTTTCATGGTACAAAATTCTTCTGCATGCTTTGTTCCAAAACACTTCTGAGCATATTTCACTCAGCCATATATGTGTCTGTATTAATATACTTTGAAAGTTATGGCTATAATGGATCCCCAGCTTGCTAAGTCGGAGTAGTTTTGTATGACAGCACATATGCTTGTCAAAAAAGATTCTTTGAGTAAATCTGTTGAAGAAAATATTTTTGTAAATCTGCAAGAGCCATAGTTATATCTGAGATACATGTAAGGATCAAAATGATTAGCCAGGAATCTAATACTCTGCAGGCAGATGTTCAGTTTTCTGATATGCTTCTTCTACATTATACACTTAAAGAAAAAAAGGCTTAATGCATCTGTACCGTAAATGTTTTCTTCCGCAAAATTACTTTTTTGCGAATTAAATTGTCTAAAAATACATATACTGGTAGATGGATTAAAGTGTTGGTTTGATATAGCTCTTTCACCACTTTATTCTGTGGAAAATAAATTGTACATGGCATTTAAAATTTTCTTCAAAATCCTGCAAACAACAGAGTTATTCTTAGGATACCAAGACAAAAATGCTGAATGCTATGTCCATTCCACAGATAGAAAAGAAGTTGAACTTGCTACTCAGGGGCACAGGGGTAATGCAGAGAAAGGGTTAGATAATCCACGGTGATTTTTCTAGACCATAGGGTGAGTATACAGCTGATTTACCTTTTTTTTTTTTTGGTGATCCAAATGCTGAAATCAGCTATTTCATCAGTGGTTTATCACATCTGAAATTTTACTCAAATATTTTGAACTATATTTCTGCAATCTTTTCTAGGATAATCAATTTACATAACACTTTTAATTTAACATTTTTTTTCCATTTCAAAATTAAATTCCACTAACATGCATACTTAAATATAAAACCTGCTTTTGGAAACATTGATTATCACAGAAAATATTTTATTAAAGGTACTGTGAGGCTCTAAACTACTCTGTTGCTTACCACAAGAGGGCACATTCAGTCACTTCACAGTTCATGCTGCAGAATGAAATTTTTCCAAGGTGGTATTTTGTATCATACAAGAGGTTTGAAATAGCATGTGTAAGTATGTTGTTCTTTTCTGATAAGAAAAGGCAAGATTCAATAATGCATTGTGTATCTATATTGTTTTTAAACAGGCTGACACTTATTTTGAAATTAAGTTCATTTTTCCTTATATCTTTCTCAGACTCTCTATTGGGCATCAATAAAAGAATCTCTACCCAAGTGGGAACAGTTTCTTTTAGGAAGAGCAGAAGTTCCTATCGGTTTTAAGAAAATGAAAACTACAAAACAGAACATAAGCTACCCAGAAGAAGATCCACAAAAATAAACACTATTTTCATTTTTGTAATTTTAACTTAAACAGACAAGATCATGTAGTTCAGGCAACAGAATATCATGCCATTAAGTCATAATGGTAATCGTTTCAATGAAAATTATATTCAATAATTTACTTCCATTGTCACGATGTATACAATTCTTTATTTTTATTCTGTATTAGAGAAGCAATCCTCGAAAAGGCTTCTAGGACCAGAAGTGAGAAACACTGGTGTATAGAAACCCACCAAGGCAATTTCTTTTTCAGT
Organism: Chloroceryle amazona; assembly: GCA_027560015.1. Lineage (NCBI taxonomy): Eukaryota > Metazoa > Chordata > Aves > Coraciiformes > Cerylidae > Chloroceryle > Chloroceryle amazona. The sequence continues at coordinate 6,537 of JANHFX010017460.1, read as the reverse complement.
ATGAGAAGAGTTTTAGTTTATTTTTAGTCCTCTGCTTCTACATATAAGTGTGATAAGACAGATTCATGCATTATCTTTTTTCACTGCAGTCATCTGTGCAGTATGCCTCTTTGTAGTTGAAAGTAGGAATTTACTGTTAACAGGAAAGGCAGGCTGTTTGCGTCAGACAGAATAGCCTTGGGTTAGCACCAGGAATCTCTGCAAAAACCTTCAGGAGAGCAGTTGTAAAAGGAACACCTTGAATTTCTACATCTTTTTTTCCCTGATTTTTGTCATTTCCACTTTCATCACTTCCGCACCTCACTCCAGTAACCACAGCTGTTTTTCCCAACCTCCTGCTGCCTACTTTGTATTTCCCATGTAATGGGTGGGTAAAGTCAAGAAAAAGTAAACAAATCTCTAGGGTTTATTGCTACTTCTAGGTTGCTTTTAATGCTATTTTCCTTCAGTTGACATAATCTACAAGTGAGAACGTTTGCTTACACATGAGAAGATTGAAAGAAGCAAACTGAAAGGTAGCTAGCACTGGCTGTCCAAGAGCCAAGGAGATAACATTTTTATTCTTGGCCGTTGAACAGCTCCTGTTTCCTCCTGCAGAGGTGCAGCAGTATAGTGAGTTTTGTTTGTACAGTGGGCTAACTTGGTATGAAAATGTCACTGCTCTGAGTGCTTTTTAAAGTATCAGTTCAGTGAAAGATCCTTTCACGTGTTTGACTTGATCTGCAGAAATTTAATCCTTCCTAAGCAAAGGAATTCTAGATTTTTATTTTTTTTTTAATTAAGAATCTGAGCTTGATTTGATATATTGTTAAAACTTAATCTCATATGCAACAACATGCTTCCACCCCTGACTGTAGGAGATAAAGTAGGAGAAAAAAAAATTACCTTGGCCAGTATTTCAGGATATGAAAATGTAATGATTACAAATTTTGCTAGGCTACTAATGAGCTGATCTATGAATCTCCATGCTACACAGAGATACACCCTATTATAAAAAAAAAAAAAAAAAAAAAAGTCTTTATAGCCTGAAGAATTACTGACACAATAAAATCAAAAGTTCCACTGTGATATGAAATCATTGTATGTTTTCCCTGGGAATATTAGGACTTCATTTAAAACTTTTCCTGTTGAAGTGTCCATTAAACTGATAAGTTTTTACAGAAACTGCCATCTTAGAAATATCCTGTTGAGTGGGTGTTGGTGTTTGTAACAATAACGTTGTTTTCATAATATGTGATGGCAGATTAGCACGCTTCTCTGCAGTGTTGTTAACAGTTGTAATTAAGGAATAAACAGTAAAGGGTGTCAGTCCGATGACAATTTCATCTATAGTGTCACAATACAAAATGTCACAAAATATTAGAACTGTTATATAACTACAAAAATATCAAATTAGGCTTTCATCTTACAAGAAGAGAGCTTAAAGAAAAAAAAAAAAATCTGGCATAGAGACCACTGCAGTTTTATACCTACTCAGTGTTCTGTCACAAAGACAACTTGGCAATATTTTCTTCTGTAAAATCACAATGTGGTTCTCAATCTGATTTAGCGGGAATGTGTATGGAGTTTAGAATTGTAGTAGAGCTCACGTTTAAAGAGCAAATAATTGGAACCAGTTGAGCAGACAAGGGAAAAGCTATTACGCGTGATGCGTGGAATGAAGGGCTGGGTGAGCAGTTAGTTGCTAACAAAGACTTAAGGTTCGTCCTGGTCTTTGTATCCAAAGGGAAATCACTTAAACTAAAATCTGGGCCCCTAAGTACCTTATACGTGTAAATAATCTGGGTCTTTATCTCTTTCGACTCCATCTAAACGTTAGGACACAACGCAGATGCTCACTGTCTCCTTGCCCCTTTTGAGTTCCCGTGGAAGGAAGGCAAAGTGTATGGACTGTGAGGGCTTGGCAGCTGCATGGGGAGGATTCTGAAGCTGCAGTGAAAGGCACCTGTGAGCAGTGCTAGCTTAGTTTCTGTGCTACAGTTAACTGCTCAGATAGTATGTTTCTGATTACTTTGTCATTGGGCAAAGTGATTAACATGCAATGATATTTTCAAAGAAGGAATTTAAAACATTTTTTTAGCATAGCTTTAGAAAAAAATAGGACAACTAGTGCATGGAAAGATGTATAGGAGCACGTTCAGAAAATTAAAAAATGAAGAGAAACATTTAAAGCAGGAATGTGTATAGGTGACCACTCTGAGAGACAAGGGTCTTTCCGTTGGCCTGTGGTCTGATATAAATAACTGCAGTTGCATCTGACTGTGAAGCAGCAGGGCTGGGAAGGTACAGGAGCGAGTGTTTCCTCATTTGGCACAGACCTCGGGGCAAGCAGTGGCAAGGAACATAGTTATACAGTATCTCCTGTTAGACTTAGATTTGTTGAGTGCAGGGTTTAATTTGCTATGGCAGAGCTAGCTTGCCACTTGCCTTGCAGTAGATATAAATTTGGGAAAGCAAATGTTAAACATAGCTGTGTAAAGAAAAAAAAAATCCTAAGACTGAATTATATTGATATGGTTTAATATCAGCTTTAAACGAGATCTTGAATGCATATTCTTCACCAAGTCAAGGCTGTCACTTCAAGCATATCAATTCTATGTAGTTATACCCCTTCTTATCCCAGTTTTTTTATATATATAAATATAAAATATACATTATATATATTACATTATATATAATCTCTTATGTAATTTCCTACCCATCCTGGGTAAATGTTTTGGGTTTTTTCCCTCGGTACATAACCTGTAACTGCATTCTTGACTTGCTGCTTGCCCTTTTGTGTTAAAATATACGTGGACATAAGCAGCAGTGGTCCCAAGTGCCTGTTGCTGCTTTTGCTTTTCTGGTGGGTGAGGGAAAGCAGTTGAGAGAAAAGCAGTGAGGAAAATCAAATGTTTTGCTTGTGTGTAAGTTAATCTTTGACTGTCTTACAAGAAGAGATAATTAATCATCCTTTTATAGGTTTATGCACAGATGAGTAACCACAGTACTAACCCAAGAGCACAGCCTGTTCACCCATCTTGTCACCTCTACCGTCACATTCCTGAGCTTTTTACTTTCTCAGTTATTCTGGCTGTGGGGGCAGTACCAGAAGGCATGTTACTTTTCCCTGGGATAAGAAATTTGTTACTCCACAGAATCTTTCTCAAGCCTATTAATTTCATTTGAGAGTACATATGAAATAATAAGCTTTTTCAGACACATGATATTTGACACTTACTCTGGTATCCTCTTGATTGTATTTATTCAGGGTCATGTTTTCACATAAGTCAGGAGATAGATTTTAGGTTGAGTTTATACTTCCTCATTTCTGTCTTTTTCATTCTCACGTAGAGCAGGTCAAGGATATAGATGCTCAGTTTGAGCTTCTTGGTACTGAAAAAATAAGAAAACCAAATTTGAAATGGAATGTACTTTTAGAGGTTACATCTGAAATAAAACATTATTTACTCCATAACGGTAATTTTCATAATATTTTAATAGTTGTGTTCAGTTACAACTTGACCTTAAATATCACCCCAAATGCAAGCTGTTTTAACATATTTGTAATGCTAAACTCTTTGTTTCTGTAACATTTTATTTGTTCAAGGATTATAATCCATGGATAAAATGTGTAGTACATTTGAAATAAAGCTTTTATGCTGTAGTCACAGCCTCGTGGATTTCAGTGTTATATTGCACGTATGAGTTGGATGTAAACTGGCACCTGCTTTAGCCACGTGCGTGGACGGCGAGTAGGCCAGTGATAAATACTTGCTTAGGTATAGTGTTTATTTTCTTCTGATGATGATCTGAAATACTGATCTGCTAAGTGAAGATTAGAATCTCTGAAGTTTGCCGCTGAAAAATCACGATGTAATGAATTCTAGATCGATTATTTGCCCACTTCCTATTGTTTCACAATAACCGCGAGCCAAATTACTTTAGATACGTGATTACTGGCAAGGTATGGTAGAGAAACGCTTGCAAAGGAAACAGGTGGGAAAAGCCACCCGGTTTTCTAGCACATCCTCCTGCTGTGTGAAGCTCTTTGTCTTTGCCATAAGTAGGGTGATTTGGTTTGGGAATTTGCTGAAACAGCTCTTGAAAATGCCTTACGCTGTACCTGCTGTGTATGTATTCTTCCAGCTGTATCTTTTTCATCGGAGTTACTTTGCATACCTTTGTTTTTAACGCATACAAATGGGAAGTACGCTCGCTTCTTCCCCGAAGTTTTATCACTAGTGATGATGATCTTAAAAATAAATGTGTGGTGTTCTTTCTCCTTACTCTTAGTCGTATCACCTACCAGAAAGCCCTAATAGGAAACAAAATAGTGTGAGACGGTATTTACATCACACTTTTGAAACAGAATCAAGCAGAACCAGCTGCCGTGAGATTATTTTACAAACATCTTGCGGATTAATAAAATAAAGATTTTGGCGTCCGTTAGGTAAATTACAGTCTCCTTGACTAATTACATAGCTCGAAGCCGCGGTAAATTAGTACCTGCCTCACAGTGATGGTGGGGAACGCAATTTTGGTTTCCAGACTTGCATTTCTTTACCCATTTAGTTTGTATGTGTTCCCCATAGCTTCATTCACCGTGCTCTAACTTTCTCCGCCAAAGCTTCCTGAGGATGATTCGCTTAAGCCAAGCACACGCCCGCAGCTCTGTCAGGCGCGCTCTAACTGCGCACTGCCCGGCAGCTCGCCGCCCAGCCGAGGGAAACCCCGACCCTGGCGCTTTGGGAAAGGGAGAAAGGGGGGTGGGGGGAAGAGCGTTTCTTTGTCGTTTCCCAGTGTGGATGCAGAGAGCGCTGGGCGCGGCGCAGGTCTGGGTGGGCGGGCGGCGGTCGTGGCGGGGCCGCTCACTGTCGGGAGCGGTGGCTGAGGAGGGGAACGAGGAGCACGCTGTGTGTGTCCTCTCCCACTTCACGGTGCTGATGTTCCCAGGGAAGCTCTGGACAGCGGGTTTGACTCCTTAGAAGTGTTCGTGATAAACCCCGTAACGGTGAAAAACGCATCCGTAAATCCATAGGGGAAAGGTTTGTATAAGTGAACGGAACTGTCCCACCCCCCCATCATCCGTGAGCGGTGTTCAGAGTGAGTTTAAACAACTACAGCCGCTTTACGCTATTTCTCGGACGCTTCTTTTTATTAAGTTTCTGGGTACACTTGTCTTTTTCCTCTATAATCAGCTTTCTTTCGCTGGATTCATTCAGTGGTGCGATAATCCAATGTTGGTAATATCTCAATTCATTAACATAATGAATCAGAAGGAAGAGGCTGATTATAAATCAAAAAGCTTCTATTTATGTGAAATATCTTGGCAACTGGCAGCGGCGAGGAAGACAGTGGAGGGAGTATCAGACAGTTAGCGGGACTCTGGGAACGTGACTGCCGGAGGTCTCAGGTGCTCTCTGGGCGAATTAAACGCCTGAACCCATCAAAGGGCAATCGTGCCCATTTCAGCGAGGCAGCGGCGCCAGTTTAGGGAAATATGACTTTGCTCCTGCCCGGAGGGAGCCGGGGGCTGTTCACCTCCGGAAGAACTGAAACCAGGTCCGAGAAGCCGGTCGGGCGGTATGCGCAGTCCCTGCCCCACCAGCTGGAAGTACTCCTACCCCAAACCAGAGCACTTTTAAACTTATTCATCAGCCTGCGATTTATGCAGCCGTAGATGACGGCAAAGGCGAGAATGTTTGTAGGAAAAACAAAGTTTTATGTTGTTTCGGAGATACAAATTCAGAATTCCGGGAGATTTTTATGCGCTTCATATTTGTGAGCATTTTGTCCCCTTCCCCGCCGGGCACAGAAAGGCTTTTCCGTGACTAAACACGCTCTTACCGGAGTCACTGTAAAGCGAGCACCGGTGGCTTTCAGCACCAGTACTGAAGGGCTTGTTCGTGTTTCCTCAGCCCAGGGGCGGGAGGGAGCAGGGGAGCCGCGGCTCCTCATCGTTCCCCGGCGATCCCCGCGGGCTGAGCCGCACAGCCCGGCCGCAGCCCCAGCACCTGATAGGGAAAGGCAGCCTACCCCAAAGAGAACAGCACAGAAGTATAAATCGTCCTTTCCCCCCGCCTTTTTTTTTAAATTGATGGCACGTGTAGGGCTCACCTTTCCGTGATTCAGTCAATTAAACAGTTGCGAGAGAAAAATGAGATAAACGGGCAAAACTCGAGCGTGCGTGGGGAGAGTGGGGTTAAAGGGTGCTCAAGGGTCACCTGGAGAGTCAGAGAGGGCGGTAGAGACAGCCTTCATCGCTGTAGGTGTCTTTACTAAGTACCCGTGGTCGTGGTGTCGAGTGCTGGTGAGCGCAGCTCTGAGCACGCGGAAGGGGGAGACCGGTAACAGCGGGGCCGCCCTGGAGAAGGTGGCAGCGAGAGGGGTGACAGGAAGGCGAATGGCTTGGAGCAAAACTGGTCACGGTGTGAGGTCCGCCCGCAGGGAGAGGAAGGACGGGGGTGAGCGCGTCACCGAGCAGTGTCCCCCCCAGTACCGCAGCTCCCCCAGCCCGGAGGGCGGGTACCCGTCCCCACCGCTATGGCATGCCGC
>JANHFX010017459.1:0-12654 GCA_027560015.1 Chloroceryle amazona | reverse complement strand
GGGGGGGGGGCGGGGGGCGGCCCGGGGGCTGGTCCCGCTGCTACGGGCAGCGACACCCCAGCGTATGTGGCCGGGCCTGGCGGGGGTCTCACGTTTAACTTGGGAAGCGGACGAGCCGGCGCCTCTAACAGCGCCTAAGGGTTCCGCCGAGGCCGGGCCCCACCGAGAGCGGCAGGAACCGCCTGGCGGCCGCACCTGCCCCACTCGGACTCCCGGCAGGGCACCTGCGAGGGCTGCCGGAGCCCTCGCCCCCCTCCTCTTCCGCGGGAAGACCGCGACCCCGGCCCCATGACCCAGCCCGGGCTGCCCCACGAGTGCCACAGCAGCGCGGACCGCGCAGCTGCCTCACTCAGCAGGGGGGCATAGGCGGGACGCTTCGCGCACTCCCCATTGGCTGCTTGAGGGACGCTTGCCACCAATGAGCCCTTAAGATGCGCCACCTATTGGCCAAGAGCGCCGACGGACAGCTAGGAGAGCCAATGGTCGCGGTGGGCGGGGCCCCATCCCCGGAAGCGTGCGGGTACCGGCAGCCCGGGCCGGTGCACCATGGCCGCCGCCGGCGGGGACGCGCTCCGCGCTCTGCTCCGCGCCGCTAACGCCCTCCTGCAGCAGCACCGCTACCGCACCGCGCTCGCCGTCCTCAAGGGCTTCCGCAATGGGGCCGTGTGAGTGCGGCGGTGGCGGCTGAGGGAGGGACAGGGCCCCGGGCTCGGTGGGTGGGGGGGTGTCTCGGTTCCCTCGGCATTCGGTCTCCGGTAAGGCCGCTTTGCTTGTAAGGAGGCCGATGTGGTAGAGAATCGGGACAGGAGATCCCGCCTTCCTCCCCGGTAGGCGAGGTATTTTGGGGTGCCCGGTGGGCCTGGCTTACCGGGGAGTCAGTGGCCCGACCTCCTGGTTTGGTGCTCTGCTGTTACTGGGCCGACTTAAAAGTGAGTTGTAGTTGCCCAAGTAGCAGCGTTTGCCTGTGAGTAGAATAGAAATACAATCATTTCATAGTATAATGCAAAACCTCTGCAATCTCGCTCTGCTTTCACAGTTACGGAGCAAAAATTCGTGCCCCACACGCCCTGGTGATGACTTTCCTATTCAAGAGCGGAAGGTACGAACCCTGGTTGTCTTCCTGGGCTCCTGCTTAGGATGCTTTCGTTCAAGCATTCAATATTTCACGTTTCCAGGGGCCTTAAAAAGCAGAAAGATCTCCGAGCCGTGTTGTTCTGACAGCTAAGCAGGGCAACTCGTGTGCACACCCAGATCCACGTAGTGACGGTGCAGGGAGAACTGGTGGGCAGAGGAGAAATTAGCAGATGCAAAGAGCAAGACTCTGCTCCCCGTTCAAATGAGGGAAGCCAAACTATGGCAGTGCAGGTTGTGGCTTTCCCTGCTTGTGCCAGAGGTTTGCTCTTGGGTGAGAATGTTTTAAAGGGGCTGCTTTTCATGGAATTCCCAGAATTAGACAGAAGCACGGTCTGCATAGAGCTGTAGTCTGATGGGGGAGCCAGAGCTGAAGGGATTTCTCCTCCCTCACGAGATGTTCAGTGGGGTACCCAAGCGATCAGCCTAGCTGGGTGGGCTGGCAGGGCATAGTGCCTGGGCTGAGTGACTGCAGTGGCCCTACCTTTTTGCTCTCCTAATTGTCTGTTTCTTCTCCTCAGTTTAAGAGAGAAATTGAAATCGATTGCTCAGGCTACGTACACTCATTCCCGGAACTTGGCCTATTTTGTGTTCACCTACAAGGGGCTGATGGCGTTGCAGTCCCGACTACAGGGGAAAAAAATTCCCTTTCATTCTTTCTTTGCAGCCTGCATTGGGGGCTGGCTGGTCTTCGGTGAGAACAATCCCATCAACAGCCAGGTAAGTGCAGTTGTTGAAAATTTCCTTGACAAAAAAGCCCCAAACCAAAGCACCAGATGGGTGATAACGTGCCAGGAAGTGGTTGGTACAGCCTGGCATGTTTCTGGTGGTTCTCACCACGTAGCTTTGCTTTTTTTACCATATTCCTCTTTGCACGAGTTCTGGTTTTGGCTGCTCTGCCCTGCAGTCCTAGGGGTGGTCGTGTGCCTCTCTGAACGGTATTTGCAGTTGGAGTGCTGAAAGCCCAGGCTGAGCTCCAGAGCTGCCCTCCGCAGCCAGGCGGGTGACCCCGCAGCCCAGAGCCACTGGGTTACCCCCCCGACACCAGAGCTGTGGCAGCTGACTGTGGGTGCACCAGGGTGAAAACCTTCAGCCTGGATGTCCTGAGCATAGAGCACAACCGGTTCCTGAGGTACTAGTAACTAAACTGGTTCTGCTGCCAAAAGCTGCTCAGGTGGGAGGGTGTTTGATTTAAAGCTAGTTGTTAACACACAGTCACGGGCTAATTAGTAAACCACACAGAGTCAGATTAATCGAAAGGGGTGTGCTGATGCAGTGCCATGCCAAAGCATACCCTCGGCCTGCTTTTGGGATGTGTCCGGGTTTGTGGCTGCTTGGCGGGGCTGCTCCGGGACTCTTCTCTCAGCAGCAGCATCTGCGGTAGCATTGACTGAGCAAAGACAAACATTGTGCAACTGCAGAGCCATGTTGAATTCAGTGTGACTTGTGGATTACTAAATCAGAGCACCAGCAGAGAAGTAGGACTTTGAGGACATTGGGAAGACAGAGATACCTCCAGTTCTGAAAGACTGCTTCAGATGTGAACCTCCAACCTGTTTGCTTTTCAGATGGGTGAATTGTTTCCAAGCTCTTGCCTGGCTTCTGAATTGCTTACTCTGGCTGGTGTTATCTGCTCAGGTTACTTGCCTAATGGTCTCTGGGTTTTCTCTCCATGCAGATCATTATGTACCTGCTGTCCCGCATCCTGTTCGGGCTGTCCCGGCTGGCAGTGGACAAGGGCTACGTCCCGCAGCCGAAGCAGGATCCCTTCCCACTTGTGGCCGCTCTGGTCTGGGGGACGGTTCTCTGGCTCTTTGAATACCACCGGCAAACTCTGCAGCCTTCCCTGCAGTCCTCCATGACCTACCTGTATGACGACAGCAACGTGTGGCACGACCTTTCTGACTTTCTCATTTATAACAAAAGGACAGATGGCAAGTAGGTGGCTCATTGTAAACCGCCTTTGATTGGGGTGGTACTTTGCAGCAGCCAAGGGAAAAGGTTATTCTGTTGCTCTTGACTGACGATTTTTATGTTTTAAATTAACAAACAGAGTTGCCTCTCGTGTCCTGGCCAAAATACCCTGATTAGTCTTCCCTTGGCTCTGTTTAGAGCAAGTAAATATCCACAGAAATTGCTCGTGGGTTTGGTTTGGGGTTTTTTTTCCTTTGTTTTAAGAAGCCTTATTTTCCCTGCCAGTGTGGCTTTGGGGTTTTTTGTTTTTAAGAAACTAAGTATACTTGTGACAGCCTGACAGTAAGCAGAGAGTATGTCTAGTGAAAAGATGTTCTCGGAATCATCTGAACGCTCGCAGGACAAACATTTTCCCGTGCTTCCCTGCTCACCATAGGGGTGGGACTGGGGGACCTGCTCAGGTCTGAAAGCAGGAAAGGGATTTCTGTGGACAGCTAGAAACCTTGTTCAAACTATTACAAGGACAGTTGCTTAGTCTTTAAGAGAGTTTCTCTGCAGTTTTCCCTCAGGGAGACCATAAGATATTTGAGAATAAACCCACTACGATTGTCTGGTGCAAGCCTGGTAAATCAGGCTTCGAAGGGCTATTTTTATTCAGTTTCTTTCCTGCACTTGGGCTGACTCTGTCCCTCTGCAGAATGGACTAATTCATACCCTGCAGTTATTTTAAACCGATTTGTAAAGATGGTAAAAGCTGCTTGAACCAAACGCTAGGAAGGGTTACGTGACGTTAACTCCTTTGGAACTGGGCTGAGGCACGTGGCACGCGTTTGGATGTCACGCCGGCGACTTTATACGCAGAAGCGAGCGCTGCTTTTAACAAGCTCTTGTATTTTGGTGGGAGATAAGCACACCCTTAGGTCCAGACTTTGCCTCAGTGCACGTGTGAGCTGTCGTCAGGCTTGAACGTACCTGTAGTGGAGGCAGGCGCGTTGCCGGGCTGAGGCCACGGATGGACGTACGAGTGAATCTTCCTCGTAAAACACACCGCTGAGCCCCGGGGATAGCGCAGCGCGCGCCGGGCTGGGACACGAGACTGGCTAGAGAGCTGAGAAAGGATGAAAAGCTGTTTTAAAATTAATAAATTCCAACTGTTAATAGAGCAAAGCACTTACACTGCCATATAACATTATAGCGTTCGCTTAGTGATGTACGTGAAAATAATTCCTGCCACATCGCTGCTCTGCGGGGATGTTCACAAGACTCTAAACTCCCTCTGCTAACCGGTCCATTTTGGCTCGGGTGAGACTGTTTTGTTTGCACTGTCTCTCCCTGTACCCGTCCACTTTTCCAGCCTGACCTGACCATGGGATTCTGTAATCCCACTGCCGCTCTTCTTTGTCATCTTTTGAAGTCTCTCTGCGCTCCAGACTCTAGCAATTTCTCAAATTCAATGGTGTGGCTGAAGTAGGACATTTATGTTCAGGTAGTTTGAGAGTAGAAAAAAAAGAAATAAACATCTCAGTTTCTTCATGCATCATTATTCCTCCTCTTAAAGTCTTTTATTACTATTACACGTATCCTGAGTGCTGCTTTGCTCTGTTTCTCCTCCGTGTCAGCAAGGAGAGTGAAATGTTCCCCTCCCCACAGTCTGTCTGGTGCTGTGATGTTTGGGACTGAATTACATCCCCAGTGGTTTGGGTGGAGCAGGGAGATAGATTCTTCTGGCTCTTGAACTGAATTTAACACCGAGTCCATCTCCATTCACTCTGAGGTCACGGAGATGGAAGCTTCTTTGTGCTCATGACGTGGTTGGTGCCTAAAAGGCAAGGTACTGCTGTGCCATAATAAATGTCTCTGGTTCCTTGAACTTCGAACTGCATCTGCTATGACAGTCTCTGCTGAGGACGTGGATTAGAACACTGATCAGGATTTAACCAGATGGACCCCGGGAAAGCTGTTAGAAGTTAGGAATTGGTTTTGTTTCTTTGTAGTTAAAATATTCTGCTGGGTGTAGATAAGCTTAAAGATTCAAGGACAGAAAAAAATACTGAAGCTACAAGTGAGGTCTGATTTCTTTATAGACATCGTGTCTTGATTTGCAGCGCTGCTGGATACCAAGCAGCACGACTCTGGTTTTGTGTCAGAAGCCTCAATATTGCTCCAGATAAGAATGTTAGTATTCTGCTACTATTGCTGAATCCCTGCAAGCTTTGAAGGGATTTCAGAAAACCCTTCCACCATCTGACAGCTCTGGCTTGAGAATTTCTCCCTAAAACTATTAGGCTCACAAATCCTTGACCATGTATAATTGTTGTAGCAGTTATTGCGCAGGCTGGTTACGTGAGCTGTGTGTCTGTAAGGAGTTTTTAACCTGGCCTTCCTCTCTCTGAGAGACTCGTGATTCCCTTAGAGGCAAAATTGTTTTCTTCTGCTGGTAATTCTGCCGCCGCAGCCACGGGGCCGCTTGTGAAGCGCTTTTGTGGCCACAAGAAGGACGGGTGCCCAGCCCTGTCCTTTTCTCCCTGCCCTAGTATCTCTGTTCCCTCTAGATGGCAAAACCAAGCCACCAGCAAATTTCTCTGCTCAGCCTGGCAGCAGAGCCCATCAGTCGTCCTTGGTTCAGAATACCCTTTTTTTCTCTTGGGAACCCATCACCGACCTCACTTGCAAAGCCAATTGCACCCGAGCCTCCAACCATCTGTACTTTGTGCTCCAGGAGCCAGCTGCTGTCCCTGGAAGACAAGCTGCAGCTCCTCTCAGGAGCGGGTCCCTGTAGCAGCAGCCATTAGCCGGGCGTTCGCGGACGGTTGGTTTTCCCGCTGCGCCGGGGCAGGACGTTAAGCTGCAAGTCACTTCTTTCCCCAGGGAAGTAATTGGGACAGTTCTTTAATGGCATTAGCCCGCATTGCTGTTTCTGTGACCAGATAGCTGGGGATGAACCCCTTATGCTACCAAGGTGTTGGAACAATGCGAGCGTGTAGTAAGGAAGTGAACTAGAAGTAATTTGTCTGAGTCAGACTTTTTCGGATACATAAGTTACACTCCCTGCCCTCCCCCAGTGCATTGTGTGGGGAGCTGAGTCCCCTGTTTGTGTTCCTTTTTTATTAGCATTAAAACCAAAAGAAATAAAAGAGACAGTTGGGAAGCCACCTGCGAATCGGCCAAATGCTTAAGAATCACAAAAGTGCCATTTTCTCCCCCCGCAGCCCTGGTCAGTTTTGAATTTCAAGATGGATGTGGGTTGGTTTGGCCACATCAGCTTTATTTTCCCCTTGTTACTTCTTCTTTGACACCTGACCGTGAGATGCTGAGTGTCTAAAGAGCAACAGAGTGGTCTCAGTGCTTGGCTCGGTTTATCAAAATTTAGGATTGCTGGATAAAATTGAAGCGTTCATTTTTAAAATGATGCTTTTCCTTCAGATTTTAAGCCTCTTTTCGAGGCAGTTTTAAAGGTTAATGAACCAAACTGATCAAAAGTTTTCAGCAAGCCTTGAATAGCGGACTGACTACACTGAGCTATTAATCATTTATTTTCTGAAGAACAAAGCAAGCTCAGGGTTATTTAGGGCCGCCGCATGCTGCCCCAGCATACCCACTGTGCTTCACTTCTCTTTTGGATGCCTGTGCTGAAGAACCGTTTCCGGGACAATTGCATTATTTAACAAAGGTGAAAATTAGAATGGGAGTGTGACATTTGGGTTAGCCTAAGGTTTTCCGCACTGCGTTTGCTCTTTGCAGTTAAGGGGAGGATATTTCAGAAAGAAGAACCTGTGCTCGCCCAATTAGTGCCACAGAGCAGTGCTTAGAGAAGGTGCTTTGTCCCAGCTGCTGTCCCCGTGTCTGGGCAGTAACCACCTCCCTTCAGGACAGGTGGAGAGGCTGCAAAGAGCCTTGATGTCAGTGCTGTGAGGCTTTCTTGTAGTTCTGCTCTAAGCTGAGCTGTGTCAGGGGTAGAAGAGACCTCCCAGTATCTGAAGGGGGTCTACAGGAAAGCTGGGGAGGGACTGTTTGCAAGGGCTTGTAGTGATAGGATGGGGAGAGATGGTTTGGAACTAGATTGGATGTTAGGAAGTTCTTTACTCCGAGGGTGGTGGAGCACTGGAATGGGTTGCATAGGGAGGTGGTGGAGGCCCCATCCCTGGAGGTTTTCAAGGTCAGGCTTGAGCAACTGAGCAGCCTGCTCTAGTTGCAGATGTCCCTGCTCTCTACAGGGGGGTTGGACTAAATGACCTTGAAAGGCCCCTTCCCACCCATTGCACGCCATGATTCTGATACGTGCGAGGGTGATCTCCGGCTGCTGAAGGAGACCAAAACCGGGTGCCTGTGGGGACCCCCTGTGACTGCAGAGGGTCCCCTGTGCACACTCAGCTCTGCAGCCAGCTGGGAGCCGTTGTGGAAGGCTGGTGCTGGTGGAGTAACAGAACCCTGAGCAGATACCCTCACACCAGCGAAACCGCAGTGACTCAAACTCATTTTCACCACATCAGCACAAATACGACCTTTGGATACTTCCCCCCAGCCCCACGCTGCTTCATATCTGCCAGGCTGTGTTTGTCTTCCTCAGTCATGCCAACCTGAGCAGAATATGTTCGCTTTTCTGAGGCTGGTTTTGAAACCCAGCAGATAAGGGAGGAGAGAAAATAAGTGGTCATGCTCCCCAGCCTAATGTCTGTCTGCCACTGTTAATGTTTTAGGGGTGCTAATCTTGAATTTTCAACCTGTGTGTTCGCACCAGATTGTTGGAAGAGGTAACTTTTTCCTTAGCAGAATTTTCATGTCTCTTTTCCTTGTGAAACTGGTGATGAGAAGGGGGAAAAGCAAATTAAACGTTCTAGAATACAAGTATTATTTCCTCTGCCTTTGGTATGTATTTTGTGTTCACAATCTCTGTGTTAATCCAGGCCCTGATTTTCTGACAGTGCAGAATGAAGTTAAGAACATAAACTCAGGTAACGCGTAAATAACACCGATCAGAATGCTCGTGGGAATATCTCCGTTTGGGGTTTTAAACCACGCAGAGGAGGGGGCAGTGGGTGTTTGGATTGACTGGTGCCATCGCTGCAGCACATCGATTCAGGACTTTCTGCCAAACTCATTTGTCAGTTATTTCTCTATCATCCCTCTTTGGATATCCCAATACTGTGCTTTCTATAATAATAAACAACCCCTATTTTTTTGTCTGTTTTTACTGTCATCATTATTAAGCTGAAGCATACGAAGCCATGCTTAATTATTGCATGTTGCTAATCCTGTATGTAGAGAAGTCACGCGTGGGGTGCACTTTTGACACCAGTTGTGCCCTTGTGTTACCAGCTTGGAGGCAACAGCCGGTGCTACTGTGACCACACCATTGGGTTTAAGCACTGACCACAGGCTAGCTCTGGCAGGGAGCCTGGCTGCAAAGACAAACTCGGGTGGCCGTTGTCCTTTTTTTGCCTGCAGCATGAATTTCCTATTCGGTAGCTGTTGGGATCTCAGCGTGGCCCTGTCTTCAGACCACGCACGGCAAATTGGGGCTAGGCTGGGAGGTTCGTAGCATGAACAAACTGGACACGCTCGGACACCGTGTAAAGGGGAGGATGGTGATGGGCTCTTGCACTGCAGCTGGCAAAGAGTTCCATCTGTCCCCTGGGCATTCCTGGGGGGACGTGGTCGCAGGGCAGACGGTGCCTCGCTGGGAATGCGTGCGAGTGGTTACAGAGAGCCTGCAACTGTTCCAAGGAAGTCAGCTGGAGAAAGCTGCTGGTGAGCGCCCCGCTCATGTGTGGAGTCCTGGCTTCGGTCTGCCTGCCTGGTCCTTTCCTAGATGCTCCTCTTCAGGGCAGCTTGCGACAGGACCGTCTGCCGGTGCAGGTACAAAGCACTGAACACGAGGCTGAACCTGCTTTGCCCCTTAGCTAAACAAAATAAGGACATGGACAAATAGACAAAATCAGAATGTATCTAGAGGAATTTGCAGCCTCCAAAGCGAGAACTCCAGAGGAATATGCTGTAGAGGTGACAGCTGTGGTAGCAGAGATAGAGCAGTCCCTGTGTGAGGAGCTCCCTGCAGCAAAGGCAGGTAAGGGAGGTCCTGAGCCCAAGCAGAAGGTCCCTCTGTGAGGGGAAAGCTGTGCAGCTGTAGGACAAAACCTCCTGGTGCAACACTGAACTGTCCAGCCTGGGCATGTGAGAAGCCAAATGAACACCTCCAAACTGATGTCAGCCCTGTCTTAAAGTGCTGGCTTCCCTCACAGAATCACAGAATCTTTATGGTTGGAAAAGTCCAACCATTATCTAACTCTGCCAGGGCCACTACTACACCATATCCCTGAGCACCAGATCTAGATGGCTTTTAAATACATCCAGGGATGGCAGTTCAACCACCTCCCCGGGCAGCCTGTTCCAGGCTTTGATAACCCTTTTGGTAGGGAAGTTTTTCCTCATGTCCAACCTAAACTTCCCCTGGTGCAATTTGATGTGATTTCCTCTTGTCCTCGAAGCATCATAATATAATATCACCTGCCTTTTGGGTTCATGAAGCCAGTGACCATGCTCTGCACCTGCTGGGTTGTGAACTTGGACTGGCTGGAGTTCCTAAGTCTTCAGTAAAAGCTCAAGCACAGAAGGCAACATCAAGGGGCTTATTCCCGAATGTGCTCCTCGATAGATCCCGGGCTATTTCCACAATGAAACACTGTGCAAGGAGGGAAACTGAATCAGCCTCCCCATTCCTCCACAGGTCCTGGGTGAGGGAAGTCAAAAAGCCTGGTCAAACAGAGGGGGGCTTGTAGCAGCTGCTGTGGGAAGCGGGTGTTTGTGCAGCTCAGGCTTACTGGGCCTGGAACAAGATTGCCCAAGTGTGAGGAGTAAAGCAGAGGGCAAGCAGGCTCTGTGCCCCTGTCACTTCTAGTGAAAGGCTCCATGGGCTGACGTGAGCTTCAATAACAGACACCATCAGTCGAGAGAAGGAAGCAACACTGCTGAACCTGTCGTGCCCAGCATCCAAGAGAGTAGCTGACCTGATGTCCTGGAAGAAGGACTGCTGGTGTAGTCTTCTGTAACCAGCTGCAAGGGAACTGGCAGTTCTGAGCTTTTGGGACTGGGATCTGAGAGGAGACACCTAAGCCAGCGATGTTTTCCTTCTGCAGCAAGCAAGCTGTGGTCCTTTGATCTGTACTACCAGAAAACCATTCGGGTTCCCTTAGAAAAAAGGCGATGGCTACGGTGACAGACACGGAGGGCAGTCAGGATAGCAGGACTATGGTGGCTCTGTCCCCTCCACAGATCCTCTTGCAGCGAGAGCCTGCCCGCTGTCCGCTCACCATCACCTGGACAGAAGAGCTGGAACAGGAGCATTGGCCGGAGAGCCCGGGGGAAGTCGCACCTCCCTTCACACGACGCGGTCGTTGCTCAGCCCGTGTGGGAACTGCCGAAACAGGACCACGCTACGGGTGACAAGGACAGTAAATGTGCTCCTGGGACACCTACATGCTACGGTTAGCTGAGCACAGGGATGCAGGTTTGCATCCTGCCAGCTCTCCTCCTGCCTGCTCCCACTGCCAGGAGCAGCGTAGATCAGCGTAGATGCTTTCCCGTCAGCACAGGGACCAGCAGAACACCCCCGCCTTGGCCTGTCTGTCCCGATGCGCAAGGCGGCCGGAACCCACCCGAACTCGGGGACTGCTGTGGGGTAAATCCGGCTGGGGTGCAGAGCATATGAACAGCCTTCCCGAGCCTCCCTGGGACCAAGTGGGGCTGTGGAGACAGGACTTTATCTTTGTGCAGCACCCGCCAGACAGCTAATCTTGCTTGGGAGCACGTCTCCGCTCCTTAGCAAGGCTGGTGAGGCCAGGAGGAGGCTGCAGCTGTGCAGGAGACTGGGATTCATCTGCTTTCCCTCATATGCATGCAAGAAAAGCCCCTGCCCTTCCTTCTCCCACCAGCATTTGCCTTTCATTTGTCTTCACAACTGCCCTTTTTCAGCGCCGCCAGCTCTAAAAGCCTTGGAGAAGTTGGAGCGCAGCGAAGCAGCGCGGTGGCTGGGGGGGAGAGGGGGACAGAGCACAGCCCACTCTCCCCACATAAGCTCCCACATGAATTGGGGGGGGTGGGGGTGGAAACAGCCTTTGTGAGTGGCGCGGGAGCAGCTGGTGCAGCAGCTGTGTCCCAAACCCTGCGTCACCCCAGGAAGCGCCTGGCTGAGGCTCCCTGGGGACGGGGAGAGCACTGCCAGCCATTCGCTCCTGCCCGGCTGTTGGGGTTGCCTTTCCCCCTCCCCTCCCCTCCCCAGATGGAAGAAACATTAACTGTGTGTAAACATCTGGTCTAACTGTTGCTTATGATTCACAGTAATGATGATATTGCAGTGTGGGGGCTCCAGAGAGCGGGCCCTTGAATATTAGAAGGAGCAAGTGTTAATTAACTGTATTAATTTTCTTTAAGCAAGGCAGCATTTCTATTTGCTCTTTGCTGATGAAGAAATGAGGCATTGAGAGGCGATAGGATTGGTCACGGCCACGCAGTGTTACTGGTGTATTTAAGGACGTAGGGATCCAGGGAAATCGTGGCACAGCTCCGCGCTGGCTGTCCTGGAGGGGAATTGCAGCCGCTGCCAAAATATCCGGCAGAAAATCCTTTAAAGCTTGAAACCTGTTAGGCCAGCACAGGGGCTGCATGTCAGGATCTGCTCCACACCAGAGGAGTTAACTCATCACTGCGAATGCCTCCTGCATCCCACGCACTGGTGGAAAAAACACCCGGCTCCTACATCCCAGGCAGGTCGGGGTTGGCAGCGGGGCTGGGGCGGGAGCTGCTGCTGGCCCACAGCCCTGCCTGGCACTGGCAAGGGGCTGGGAGCCACTCCGCTCGACCATGAGGCCCCCCAAGGACATGTGGGGCAGCTCATAGGGGGCACAGAGGGCTCAGCCCAGAGGTGTTTTGGGTGCCTGGTGAAAGTACCCGCTCTACACTTTGCCCATGAGCTTCAACATCTCTGGGCGCCGGGAAAGCCCCAGACTCTGAATGTGGTGGGTTTTTATTAGAAGGATGTTTACTTTTATTTTTTTTCCTTTCTAATTTTGCCTTCTCATGCTGCAGGAGGGTTATCAGTGTCCTGCACGCGGGTCACGCTGATGGTGGGAGCCGCCTGTGCCATGTGTCGTGGGTAGACTATCATCTCTCTCGGCGTGGCAGGGCCACTCCCAGCTCCGGCTGCCATCCCTGCTGCCCCTGCCCGCCCAGTCCCACCACTGCAGGCAGCCGCCAGGACGGTCGAGCGTGGATTTTGCTTCCAGCAGAGATTTTTCTCCGTGCCACCCTGCAAGGGGTTGTTGACTGGTGCTGAAGAAGCTGTCCTAGAACAACAGCTGGTTTGGCGTTTGGAAACAAAGTGCTGTGAATCACCTGGCAAAGGGACAGAACGGGTTGCAGCATCCCCACCTTGCCATGTGAGCTGGACCCCTTGAGCAGTAGCAGAGCTCAAAGGCTCAAGACTTGCCCGACAGCCTTGGCCATGGTCTCCGAGCAGCTATGGGGGTGGGATAACCTGGAATTTGTCCGCATGAAAATGCATAACTCTCAAAGGCTTGTACTTTGGGAGGCAGTACTGTTTCAGTTTAAGAATGA